>LGRX02034614.1:0-14196 GCA_001247695.2 Cymbomonas tetramitiformis
TGAGAGGGTCATCCTTGTCATGAGGAGGTCATCCTTGTCATGAGGAGGTCATCCTTGTCATAATAGGATACCCTTTGTCATGAGGAAATCATCCTTGTCATGAGCGGGTCATCCTTGTCACGAGGAAATCATCCTTGTCATGAGGATGTACCCAGGTCGTGCAAGGAATCCTCCATCACCCGCCAATCACCTTTAAGCACCACGGCCAATCACCTTCAAACACCACGGCCAATCACCTTCAAGCACCCACCTTCAAGCACCACGGCCAATGCCTTCAAACACCATGGCCAATCACCTTCCAAAGCACCCACCTTCATTACCACGGCCAATCACCTTCCAAGCACCACGGCTAATCACCTTCAAGCACCACGGCCAATCACCTTCCAAGCACCCACGGCCAATCACCTTCAGCTTACAGCCTTCAAGCACCACGGCCAATCACCTTCCAAGCACCACGGCCAATCACCTTCAAGCACCACGGCCAATCACCTTCAGCACCACGGCCAATCACCTTTAAGCACCCACCTTCCAAGCACCACGGCCAGTCACCTTCAAGCACCACGGCCAATTGAAGGCAGCGCCACAACGGTTCGGATGCCTTCAGACACGAGTCTCACCGAAGGCCGTGCACATGCACCATCATGGCAGCGCCCGCCACGCCTGCAGAGGGTCCACTTGGCCTTGATTGCCTGCTCCACCACCCGCCACCAGCAAGTGTGATCAGCCACCTGCCACTGCCGCGCACCGACGCGCCTCGCCGCCTGCTCCCCAAGGCTCCGGCAGATTACAACCATCGATGCCTTCGAGGCTCTGCTCCACCGCTGCCCAGCATCCTCCAGCGCAGCACAGCACAACCCACATCAGGGCCACATCCGATGCGCAGCGGCAAAATCTGTCCCAGCCGGAGGATGTGTGGGGCGGTATCCCAGCCGGAGGATGTGTGGGGCGGTATCCCAGCCGGAGGATGTGTGGGGCGGTGTCCCAGCCGGAGGATGTGTGGGGCGGTGTCCAAGTGTCCCCGGCCGGAGGATGTGTGGGGGCGGTGTCCAAGTGTCCCAGCCGGAGGATGTGTGGGGCGGTGTCCAAGGCGGAGGATGTGTGGGGCGGGTGTCCCAAGTTACTGCCCACCGGATGCCTCTCTGTTGAGCTCAGGCTGGTCGGCGGTGCAGCCGCTGAGGTGGGAGAGGCGGCCTGCACGTGTTGCCCAGGTGGGACTGCTCAAGGCTTTTGCAGCTCAGAACCGGAGGGGGGCGGGTAGAGAAAGGCTGCTCACATATTTTCCGAGGATGGCAGCTGCTGGGCCCGGCTGGCGATGACCAGCTGAATCTGCACGGGTGGAGGTGGCGCCTCCGTCGGTGTGGGCGAGGCAGCCGCGGGTTTGATGCGCAACACGGTGGGCAGAGTGGGCGCCTCCTCGGCCTGCAAAGGGGCTGGCTTCTGAGAGTCGACCTGGAGGGACAGGCATGTCAGCCGCATGCTCTCCTCCTCCGCGGAGACCCCTCTCTCCAGTCGCAAGCCCGTCACCCGCCCTCGCACCACCAGCGCCGCCTCCGCCCACTCCGCCGGCTCCTGCTCGCCGCCGCACAGGAATCCGGTCAGCACGCACGAAGCTCATCTTCGCACAAGCGCCTGGCGGAGGCTCGCCGGCAGTGCGCGCCGGTGCATTCGCCTCGGACGAACTCTCAAATGCAGCGCACAGCGGGACTTGAGCGGAACTAGCACTGAAGAAAGCTAGTACCCAGCAGACGTGCGATCAGACGGCGCGGAAGTGCACCAGCGCCTTGAGCGACCCTATAGGGCATGGAGCATTATGCCTATAACGAAGCTGCCGGAGCCGGAGAGGTTCGCTGAATTTCATCTTGCAGAAGGGCTTGCATCCAAGGGGGTTCACCTTTGTATCTGCTGGGTAGGCACGGCGCAGCGCCACCTCAGCCCACTTGACCAGGCACGAGGCCCGGAGCCGGCGGCCTGCAGACGCCGGTGCCATCTTGTCGGCCACACCTTCGCCATCCATCAGTTCGCGCAGCATCGCTTGCAACTGCTTGACAACTGCTTGCAGCACCTGCAGAGCCTTCACGGAGCAATGCCCGCGCACACCGTCTAGCACTGCCATGGCCCTGTCACCGACACCTGGGTCGCTACTCTTTGCCAGCTCCGCAACCATCCTCAGCCCTTCTACCTGTTCAACCCCCCTCCAATCACTCGTCCTTTACAGGTTTGAGTGGAGAGTCGCCCTCCTGCAGGGTTCCCTCGAGGACCGCCCTCCTACAAGGGAGGATCGCCGGGAGGGCCGCCCTCCTACAAGGGAGGATCGCCGGGAGGGCCGCCCTCCTACAAGGGAGGATCGCCGGGAGGACCGCCCTCCTACAAGGGAGGATCGCCGGGAGGGCCGCCCTCCTGCAAGGGAGGATTGCCGGGAGGGCCGCCCTCCTACAAGGGAGGAACGCCGGGAGGGCCGCCCTCCTACAAGGGAGGAGGGGAGGCGCCTCGGCCGGGAGGGCCGCTCCTACAAGGGAGGATCGGGCCGGAGGGCCGCTCCTACAAGGGAGGATCGCCGGGAGGGCCGCCTCCCACAGGAGATCGCTGGGAGGGCCGCCCTCCTACAAGGGAGGATCGCCGGGAGGGCCGCCCTCCTACAAGGGAGGATCGCCGGGAGGACCGCCCTCCTACAAGGGAGGATCGCCGGGAGGGCCGCCCTCCTGCAAGGGAGGATTGCCGGGAGGGCCGCCCTCCTACAAGGGAGGAACGCCGGGAGGGCCGCCCTCCTACAAGGGAGGAACGCCGGGAGGGCCGCCCTCCTACAAGGGAGGAACGCCGGGAGGGCCGCCCTCCTACAAGGGAGGATTGCCGGGAGGGCCGCCCTCCTACAAGGGAGGAACGCCGGGAGGGCCGCCCTCCTACAAGGGAGGATTGCCGGGAGGGCCGCCCTTCTACAAGGGAGGATTGCCGGGAGGGTACCGCTTCTGCGAGGGAGAGTTGCAACATACGCGCCCACCTGATCGCGCCACATGCGGCGCCGGGCACTGGTCACGCCATCAGAAGTGTCACCGCAAAATGTGAGCCGCAAGTGGCCGCATGCCACCCGCGCCAGCAACTCCTCTGGCGCACCATCTTCTTCTGCCAACGCCCATCATCCCACACCCATGCTCTCCCTCACCCCCATACAAGCTCTATTCAGGTCTCTCTATCAGGGAGGACTTAGGGGCAAGGCAAAGACCTCAACAGAATCAAAGGGCATGACAGAAGCATACCAAAATGAAGTCAAAGCTGATATTATTGCGATACATTAGCTCAAGCCTTTACTATGCACAAGGATATATGTTACATATATACTTATGCTATAGCGATGCGTGCGTCAACCTGTAGGTGCAAGAGCCTGAATGTATTCATCAATGTTTAACACCACTGCACAGCGATTAAGGAGATCCCAATGCCTCTCTATGGTTTGCGCATGTTGGCCCGGATCTACGCCAACTAGTGTGTTGTATGCCACGCACGCATCTTCCACGGTTATTACCGCGTATCCCAGTTGATGCGCCAGAAGCATAGAGCGCAGCACGCACTGTGAAACGTACACAACCATGATGACTACGGCCGTCGGTGCCGGGTGCTGGGAAGTCACTGCTACTAGCACGTTCCTATACGGACACCCGGGTTGCTCGGAAATGTTTTCCAAATGCAAGGCATTCGTGTCGCTAGACATGAAATGAGTGGTTATGTTCGTCATTTGAAAGTTGCCCGAGGTGTTCGAGATAGGTGTCAATCGCTGGAGGTGTTGCACTGTCATCGGACGGGGTCAAGAATCCTTCACCGCCATCATAAAAGGAATCTATTCCTGAGGACTGGGTTTGCCATGGCCGATACCAACACGTGCATATCGCATTCTTCGAAGTGGTCTTCGTGGCGCCGTCTCCACAGGCTCCAACATACTGAACAAGGTTCTCTTGTTCGAGATTGGATTTTAGGATTTTTGTTTCCAGCTGCTTTAGCTTCACGAACACATCTTGAGCGATGTCGGCCACGTCGTTTAGCGTGTGTTCCTGAGTGACGTTCACGGTTTTCCCCAATCGCTCCATCACGATGCCTGAGATGTGGTCGGGAAGGGCTTTAAGCATGTACAGGCCGGCGGTCTGGTCGCTGGCCACTTCCTGGTTGGCTTTGTGGGGCAAGTTGATGCGCTCCACCAGCTTGACGAGCCTGCCCTTCATAGTGTAGGGGTCTTCGTTCACGAGCATGCGCATCTTCCGTATCTCTTCTAGTGCGGTCTCGGCCGACACGTTCGAGCACTTTAGTCGCAGCGGGAAAAATAGCACGTGCCATGCGGCGTCCCAGTCGATGACGCCTCCATTTAGCACCTGGAAGTTTTCAGTGCGGGTGTTTGTGATAGGCTTGCACACAAACCCGGTATCACGGGGGTATGTCTCCGTTTCCTCCGAGATCAGCTGCGGCAGGGTCTTGTTGTCGCAGTTGGGGGTCAGGACGAAGGTCCGAACCAGACGGCACTCGTCGTCCGTGCCACTGAAGATCGTGGACAAGGAGGAGATGAACAAGGTGCCCTTGATCTTGTCCACTTCGGCCTTAGTCAGTTCCTCATCGCGGGTCAGGTTTTTGTCAAAGACGATGGCACTCACGAAGGCGGTGAGCTCTTGCCACAGCGTGGTGAAGTCGCCATTGTCCATGTTTGCCTTGGTAAGGGTGGGTAGCGTTCACTTGGTGGCCATGGTGATGGTTTAGCGGTGCGTTGGAACGTTAAGCCTATACGCCACATAGCGACCTTGTGAGTGCTAACGTGTCAGGCGTCACGGGGAGCGCGTTGATTTGGCAGCGCTTGCTGATTTGGCAGCCTTCGCGGATTTGGCAGCGGAAAAGGGGATGTACTGATGTGGCAGTCTTCGTTGATTTGGCAGCGGGCGGGGTATGTTCTGATTTGGCAGTCTTCGCTGTAACGGACGACGAGTGCAGTCTGGTTCGGACCTTCGTCCTGACCCCCAACAGCGACAACAAGACCCTGCCGCAGCTAATCTCGGAGGAAACGGAGACATACCCCCCTGATACCGGGTTTGTGTGCAAGCCTATCACAAACACCCGCACTGAAAACTTCCAGGTGCTAAATGGAGGCGTCATCGACTGGGACGCCGCATGGCACGTGCTATTTTTCCCGCTGCGACTAAAGTGCTCGAACGTGTCGGCCGAGACCGCACTAGAAGAGATACGGAAGATGCGCATGCTCGTGAACGAAGACCCCTCCACTATGAAGGGCAGGCTCGTCAAGCTGGTGGAGCGTATCAACTTGCCCCACAAAGCCAACCAGGAAGTGGCCAGCGACCAGACCGCCGGCCTGTACATGCTTAAAGCCCTTCCCGACCACATCTCAGGCATCGTGATGGAGCGATTGGGGAAAACCGTGAACGTCACTCAGGAACACACGCTAAACGACGTGGCCGACATCGCTCAAGATGTGTTCGTGAAGCTAAAGCAGCTGGAAACAAAAATCCTAAAATCCAATCTCGAACAAGAGAACCTTGTTCAGTATGTTGGAGCCTGTGGAGACGGCGCCACGAAGACCACTTCGAAGAATGCGATATGCACGTGTTGGTATCGGCCATGGCAAACCCAGTCCTCAGGAATAGATTCCTTTTATGATGGCGGTGAAGGATTCTTGACCCCGTCCGATGACAGTGCAATACCTCTAGCGATTGACACCTATCTCGAACACCTCGGGCAAGTTTCAAACGACGAACATAACCACTCATTTCATGTCTAGCGACACGAATGCCTTGCATTTGGAAAACATTTCCGAGCAACCCGGGTGTCCGTATAGGAACGTGCTAGTAGCAGTGACTTCCCAGCACCCGGCACCAACGGCCGTAGTCATCATGGACGTGAACGTTTCACAGTGCGTGCTGCACACTATGCTTCCGGCGCATCAATCGGGATACGCGGTAATAACCGTGGAAGATGCGTGCGTGGCATACAACACACTAGTTGGCGTAGATCCGGGCCAACATGCGCAAACCATAGAGGGGCATTGGGATCTCCTTAATCGCTGTGCAGTGGTGTTAAACATTGATGAATACATTCAGGCTCTTGCACCTACAGGTTGACGCACGCATCGCTATAGCATAAGTATATATCACCATACATAGTAAAGGCCGGAGCTAATGAACGATACCACAAAGGGGCTCGGTCTCAGTCCTCAACAGTGCCTCGACAGAGGTGCTCCGTCTCGGTCCTCGACAAAGGTGCTCCGTCTCGGTCCTCGATAGAGGTGCTCAGTCTCAGTCCTCAACACAGGTGCTCCGTCTCAGTCCTCAACAGAGATGCTCAGTCTCAGTCCTCAACACAGGTGCTCATTCTCAGTCCTCAACACAGGTGCTCCGTCTCAGTCCTCAACAAAGGTGCTCCGTCTCAGTCCTCACGGAAAGGCCTGCAAGCCATCGCTATGTGACTTGTAGAGTAGCGAGGCTGGAGGCACACAAATGCACAACGGGATCTCCCAGCGGTAAACAACGGGGTGATAGGGGGACAATGGGAAGACATACTCTCGAGATGCTGAAGCACCAGCCGCGGATCGACGACTGTGATGAGATCTCGCATCAGCAGCTGCAAGTTCACAGTCCCTTCTGTGGTGATTGGTGCTTCCGTGGGCGCGTCTACACCGGCGCGGCGATCCTCCCCTCTACCACTCGCATCCTGTGGGCTCCACGCAACCCGCGCATCTGAGCCCACGTTGGCACGCGACACGCACCGCAACTCCGGTTCCCTTTGGACAACCGTTGTGGCAGAGGGATAGAGCATGGTAACGCGAAGACACGTGGAGGCTCAAAAGTGTGACGAAGGAGGTGAGTACACGGCATTTCTGCGGAGGTCGGGAGTGACCTGCTTGAAGGGGGCCGTGAGCAGGGCGCTGCGGATGCACACTTCGAAGGTATTCAGGGCGCCCGGGCCGCTGCCGTCGCTGGCGAACATGACAGCCAGACCCTTGCGGTCGGTGTGCTCAGCCTTGAGCAGCGCCTGCGCGCGGAGAAGGGACTGCACCATGCCCTGCAAGTCGCCCTCCATGTGTTCCAGGTGGACCACGTTTTTGTCGGCTGTCCCGCCTCCCCCAAACCAAAGCCTCATCAAAGGGGACAACTCTTCGCCTTCTGTTGCGCCGCAACTCCTCCCGAGAGGATCTAGCCACTCTCGCCTTCGAGGTGCGCTGTGACATCGCCGCGTCCCCCCGAAATTTGTTCCACGAGCGTTAGAGGTTGCGGAGGCACCCGCGCGACACTGACAAAGCAGGAGGTGCTCTAGAGGCAACTTGGCCCGGTCGAGGCTACCACCAGGCCCTCGGCGAACTGACAACCGTATTTCAAGCACGCAAGCGTCGAACACAATCATACAGTCGTTTCTAGGTGGATCGTGAGGCCCCCGGAATCGCGCGTCGTCTCTCGAGCGTTTGATCATTCTTGTCGCATACTCTTGTCGTCTCTCGAGCGTTTGATCATTCTTGTCGCATACTCTTGTCGCGTCCGTTGAAAACTGCGCGATGAATAAATAAGCACGGCCAAACTTCTCAGTTCAGGTCAAGGCTACACAAATACACGCCATGCCCCTCAACGACTCACATCGCATTTGGAATAGCTCTATAATCCTTGGTGATGTGACCCAAGGTTCCAGGGATGGCGCACCGGTGGTAGAGTTGATGCTGTGGAGGGTGTAGAGCGTCAGGAGCGGAGGTGACGCGCTCGGCTGTTGCACGATCCGCACTGGGTATATCCTCTCAAAGGCGCCCTGCTCGGCCCAAGCACAGCCCCGTGTCACGCCCCAGATGACGCGAATCTGGCAAGCATCGTCTGTGCACGGCCATGCCCATGTGGCTCAACCCAACTTGGCTGGGTTCGTGTGGAGAGCTTTGCCCATGCAGGAGCATTGTGCAGGGTTCTCCCGGGAGGGGCATGACCATGCACTCCGCTACGGTTGCATGGGGTAGTGGGGATGACCTGGGCAAAGTCGGGAGGCTTGTAGCGGACGGCGGCCTGCACATTTGGGGGCAAGGAGGTAGCCGGCTGCAGCAGGGTGCACGGCGGTGAGGCGGTGGGCTCTCGCACAAACACCATCTCTACCTCCAGCTTGGCGATCTTGCTGTGCGGCGCCACCTGTGGAGAATGGGTCCGCCTGTGCCCTCCCCCCCCCCTTAGCTTTCAGCCATGCTGGCACCCTCTGCTTGCCCGAGGCAGCGTCCCCAAAACATGATTACGGCCTTCGAGTTGGCAAGACCCTGCATCATCACCACGAAAACCACGATGTTCCACGTGGCAGGGTGAAATCTGAGGCAGGTGTCGTCTGAAGAGGGTGCGGGCTCACGTGCTGGCGGCAGGCTGGCCCATCGAAGCCACGGCGCCGCCCTATTGGAGGAAATGCGGTGATGGACGCCGTAGAGTGTACCGAGATTCAGCGTGAAGCAGCGAATAATGGCACGTCCTCAACTATGAGCTCCATTCCTAAGAAGCGTGTCAGCGCCTTTTTGAGCATATCAGCCATGTCCACTGGAGGTCTCACACTCGGCTCCGCACGGAGTTTGCCATTCTTGGCCCCGACAGCGACTGCTTTCACTCTCCGTTTGTGCAAAACTCTGAGTTGCTAAATGTTAAATATTTATGCGAATGCCAAACAAGCCAAAATATTTTTACGAAATCTGCGAGGAGCAGTCTACGCCGACGGCCATCGAGGCGGCGGACTCGCGGGCTACGGTGGTGGTGCAGACTTGAAGGATTATTTTATTATACTACAAGCGCCCCGGGCGGGGCCCAGGAAGCAATGAATGTCGAGGAGGTGCGGTGGGTCCAGCCATTGTTGCAAGACCTGGAGCGCGACATCGACGACCTACCAGTGGGAGAGGCCTCAGAAGCGGCTGCTGGTGCAGCTGCTGCGGGTGGGATTACAGGCCATGCAGCTGTTCGTGCGGCAGCGGGACGTGGACCTGCTCGATGACGCCGCGAGGAAGCCGCAGCGCGCGCCATCTCCAGGCGGTGCGAGCACGCGGCAGAGTTCTGGCGAGGTGCAAGGGGGGCTCACGCTGCTAGGGGACGACGGGGAGGCGGGCGACCTCGCCGAGGACCGAAGGGCGGCATTGGCGACTGCGGGAGGACGACCGAGTGTCAAGGTGGAGCACGTGGACCAAGCCACCTTGCACTTCACACCGCAAATGGGAGCGGGGATTCTGCACCGCGATGCAGAAGACGTCGGCAGCACAGGCGGATGCTCTGCTTCACGGAGAGGTGCGCCCGCAAGGCCCTGGCGTACGGATGCGAGGTGTTGGCGACGTTCTACAAGCATCATGCGCGGGGACGAGGACTCGGCCATCACCTTCCAGGTGGGATGTGCTCCGCATCGCCGATTACACACCGGAGGGGGGGCTTCCTCCCTGTGCGGGGCAAGCGGCCATAGAGGGGGGATTTGTGGCGGAGCCCCTCCCGAAGTAACAAGAAGGGCAAGCGTGCAAAGGGCTCTGAAGGGAGCTCCGAAGGGGACTCTGAAGGGGGCTCTGAAGGGGACTCTGAAGGGGGCTCTGAAGGGAGGCTTGACGAGGGCGGGGCTGCGGGGTTCGCAGGCAGAGCTGCCCGCAAGGATAGTAGATACCGAGGCTGGGGGGGAGGCGGCGGCACTCTCCCATGCATTCACCGAGTGTGTGTCCTCAACAACGCCGGGACCTGCACGTGCGGTGAACAGTGCAGATCACCACACGTGCGCGGCGCTTTTGGGGCGGCGGACCATGTCTCCAGCGCAAGGGGGGGTGCCCATGCTCGTGGACCGGAGCGGGAGCCGGAGCGGCGGCCGGTGCGCGCTGGAGCCTGGGCCGGTGCCGGTGCGCGCTGGAGCCTGCGCCGGTGCCGGTGCGCGCTGGAGCCTGGGCCGGTGCCGGTGCGCGCTGGAGCCTGGGCCGGTGCCGGTGCGCGCTGGAGCCTGGGCCGGTGCCGGTGCGCGCTGGAGCCCGGCGCGTCCGGCACCACTCAGAGTCCGGAGGCTCCGACTTGAACGTTACTATCTACCAGAAAACATTTAGGGTTTGCCACTTTTGTCCACAAGTCATAAGGTCGGATGTCGACAACGCACCACAATCTGAGGCTCTGCCACATGCGAGCTACGGGCAGCCACGTGCGCACCTTGAATTGCGGACAGTGGGTGAAAAACAATCATTTCAATGAAGATTCCCCATACCCAGCGAATCATGGACATTCCCTTGCTATATACTCAGACCATTGCCGTGGTCTAAAATACCTCCACCGGGTTGATTGATGCCTACTTCCACACCATCCTTCGATGCAATTGGCCCTGGAGATGTGCTACAGAAGGTGGAGTCGCCATTTCTTCAAATAGGTTCCAAAATCCGAAAAAGTGGCCATGTGATCCATCACACATCGATGGTCCACACGAGAAGGAGATCGACGTCGTCTGCATGTTTTAAGGGCGCGAGGCACACATGCCGGAATTTGGAGATCGAACCAGAATTATTGCAAAGCGGCGCCACCTCCAAAACACTGGAGTGGAAGGAGGGGTTATAGAAACGCACCAGTAGGTGATATCGCGGAGGAGGATCTCGATCTCGAAGAGCTTAGACTCACGAATGCGCAGCAGCAGATGGTTCAGTGTCAACTGTCCAATTCTCCTCCCCTCAGAGCCACGTCAGCACCACATCCACTTCCCATCGTGCAGTGGCCTGAGCACCGCATCGACATATCAGCTCACAAGCCTCAACATCAAATCCACTTCACCCCTTGCACTCACATCAGCACCGCCTCCACGCGTCCCACGGAGATCCAGGGTCGGGTTGGGGGATGGTGCGGGAGCGGGAGACTGTTACATCCAACCCTACATATGGGTTCGGTGGCGAGGCTTGGGAGGGCTCACCCGAAAGAGGAAGTGGCGAGGCTTGGGAGGGCTCACCCGAAAGAGGAAGTGGCGAGGCTGGCTGAGGGAGGAACAGCGCCGCGGCCCAGTTTCCGGCTCGGGGAATGCTGCCGGCGCATCCCCACGGAACTTGCCACTGCCTGAGCTCTGCTTGCGCGGGCGGGCGGGGCCTGCAAAACCCCCTCGCAGTCGCGCAAGCAGGGAGGCCAGCGCCTGCATCACGTCAAGCGACATCGGGAGACACGTACATTCCCACAAATCCAAGTCGATCTCCTGCATTCGTATTGCATTGCCCACGATCCCCAGGGGGAAGTTAGAAGGTGCTCGGAAGTCTCTATCTTCCTTCCACATCCAGCTGGCAGCAAGCGCTCCACGTCATCCCTGCCAAATCATCCCTACACTGGCGCCGTGCATGCCACCTCATACATACACTGGCGCCGTGCAACCCATGTCATCTCTACACTGGCATGGTGCATGCCAAGGCATCCCTACATTGGCGCCGTGCATGCCACCTCATCCCTACACTGGCGCCGTGCATGCCACCTCATCCCTACATTGGCGCCGTGCATGCCACATCATCCCTACACTGGCGCTGCTCATGACACGTCATCCCTTAACGGAGGACCTCCTGCCCTGGCACCCTGAGCGCTGCATGGATATTGGGGGGCGCACACTGCTTGCCTTCCAGTTTGTGGTGTGCAGAGGTGCGGGCGTGGAAGGAAGTGCTGCTCCAAGGGAACACGAGGCAGAGACCGCACCATGCCGAGACGGAACATGGACCCCCACACTTTCTCCAGAACCACACGAGCCAGCCCTGCTGCGCGCTCCACCACGCGGGTCAACTGCCCATCGCGCGTGATGACATTTAGGGATAGGCTCTCCCACTCCAGCATCTGGGCAGCAGCCCACCACCCGGCCTGCGTGTCATCCTCCGCCCAGAAGGCACCCCATGGCACACAGCAGCCAGACACATGGCGGTCGCGCGGCCCTCCTGAGCCCTCCTGAGCGGGAGACAGAGCACCCGCCCTCTCGGAGGGGGCGACGGCGCGGAGCCCAAGCGGAGATGAAATGCTTGTGCAGCACTCCCTGGCGCCGCTGCTGGACAAAAAGCTTGGCAAGGCAAGCGCATTGCGTCCAAAGCGATGCACCAAATAAAAACCCAACGGATGTAGGCGGACGAGTTGCAGGAGCAAGCAGTCTGGAAGGTCGGCAGAACCGCGCCCCCGATGAGACGCCAGATGGCCGCTGCAAGAGCGCGCCCCCCGCGGAGACGCCTGATGGCCGCTGCAAGAGCGCGCCCCCGCGGAGACGCCTGATGGCCGCTGCAACAGCGCGCCCCCCGCGGAGACGCCTGATGGCCGCTGCAAGAGCGCGCCCCCGCGGAGACGCCTGATGGTCGCTGCAAGAGCGCGCCCCCGCGGAGACGCCTGATGGCCGCTGCAAGAGCGCGCCCCCGCGGAGACGCCTGATGGCCGCTGCAAGAGCGCGCCCCCGCGGAGACGCCTGATGGCCGCTGCAAGAGCGCGCCCCCGCGGAAACGCCTGATGGCCGCTGCAAGAGCGCGCCCCCGCGGAGACGCCTGATGGCCGCTGCAAGAGCGCGCCCCGCGGAGACGCCTGATGGCTGCTGCAAAGAGCGTCGCTGAGACGCCTGATGGCCGGCTGTAAGAGCGCGCCCCGGCGGAGACGCCGATGGCCGCTGCAGGTAACATGCGCCCGCGGAGACGCCTGATGGCTCAGGCAAGAGCGCGCCCGCGGAGAGACGCCCTGATGGCCGGCGTGCAAGAGCGCCACTCGCGGAGACCCTGATGGCCGCTAAAAGAGCGCTCCCGCTGAGACGCCTTGATGGCCGCTGCAAAGAGCGCGCCCCCGCGGAGACGCATGATACGTTGCAAAAGCGCGCCTCGTGAGACGCCTTCTGATGGCCGCTGCAACAGCGCGCTCGCGAGACGCTGATGGCCGCTGCAAGAGCGCCCCCGCGGAAACGCTGATGGTCGCGCGCCTCGCTGAGACGCATGATGGCCGCGGTAAAAGCGCGCCTCGCTGAGACGCCTGATGGCCGCAGCAGCGCGCCCCGGAGACGCTGATGGCCGCAAGAGCGCGCTCGGCGGAGACGCTCCTGATGGCCGCTGCAAGAGCGCGCCCGGCGGAGACGCCTGATGGAGCCTGCCGGTAAGAGCGCGTGCTGGGCCGTGAGACGCTTTGATGGTCGCTAAAAGAGCGTCAGGCGGAGAATCTGGTGAATGTGCCTTGAAGACGTGGAGGCTCTTGCGATTGGACGAAAACTGCGAATGCGCTCGAGGTTGCTGTCACAGTCCTGCATTCATACCCACGCCAGCAATCAGGCTCTGCGGCCGCACTGTCTCCTCGCTGCAGCATGCTCGCAGCATGAACCTTGCTGCGTCCTCGCCATGGCGTCGCCCTGAGCCATGCTCTGCCCAGGGAACAGCTTGCGTCCCACCTGCGCTCAGCCCTCTTTTGTACACGGCCCACGTGGCATCCTTCCTGGATTCAGCCCTCCTCCAAATAGGGTTTACGATGAGCCCACCCCGACTTGAGCCTCTCCCTGTACAGGGTACACGTGGCGCCCCTCTCGGCCTGAGCCCTCCTCAAGAAAGGGACCACGTGGCGCCCCTCTCAGCCTGAGCCCTGGTTTGTATAGGGCATATGGTGCATCCCTGCCGACCTGACTCTCCTTTGCCTACGTGGAGTGTTGGGGGCTTTGTCACCTGCCAGTGCTCGTTTGTGGCTTTGAAGACAACATTGTTCATTTCCACAGTGGCCGCTCCTGGCGGTCTTTCTGGGGTGTCGCAACCCTTCTTGACTGTTGCACATGACAGGGAGAGGGAGATCTTGCCAATTCGCAGTGTTGCACCGTCCGCCAGCTTGTCCGTCAAATTATATCCCCCGATGGTACTCGTCAAAGAGACACGCTCCCCTGCATTTAGTCAAGACAGTCCAGCGCGGGTTGCTTACATCAGCAGGTAAGTGCATTGCTACGACAGGGTTTGAACACCCCATGATGGCACAACGACCGCACGTTAGGGTTTGAACACCCTTTTCCCGAAGATGGCATGACGACGGCATATTAGGGTTTGAACACCCTTTTCCCATGATGGCCTAACGGCGGCATATTAGGGTTTGAACACCCTTTCCCCATGATGGCGCAACGACCGCACGTTAGGGTTTGAACACCCTTTTCCCGAAGATGGCATGACGACGGCATATTAGGGTTTGAACACCCTTTTCCCATGATGGCCTAACGGCGGCATATTAGGGTTTGAACACCCTTTCCCCATGATGG
>LGRX02034615.1:0-12530 GCA_001247695.2 Cymbomonas tetramitiformis
CATACAATGCGGTGTCGTGTACAACCTACGATATGGGCGTCAATATTTGCACTGTTAACGGACTGAATTTCATCCATCCCCCCCTCCCTTCCGCCCCCTTTCTGTGTTCCAAAAAACACATACTTAACGTGACCCCGTTTATTCGTCTCGTTGTTGGTCTATCCATCTCCATCTTGGGGGGGTAGCTTCCACGCCCCCAGACCCCCCCTCCGGTGTCAATTTAAGGACTATGTGATAGGCCCATTAATGATTTGCATGCCTCGAAAACCTACATGTTATTATTGTCCAAATTACAGGTGTCTTTCGGGCTGAGTAGATAGGGGGGGTAACCGGACCAGACCCCCCCCCCGCTCCTGAATTATATTATATATATTTACAATACACTCGGGCTTCAATTCATATAATATGGATACAGCATACAGTGACACACTTCTCTATTTATGATTTGTATTGAATAGCAGCCGGCAGAAATGCTATAAAACGAATGATTAGGCTACTACTTTTATGTCCCGTTCCGCCAACGATCGACCTTTGGTCTTAAAATATAAATATAGTGATTACTGTTTTTAACGATGCCACAATGCATCCATATAAATATGGAAATCTAAGTTGGAGCAAAGGCAAAGGATTTCTATGCCACGTGTATGGATAGCATTCATTGTTTCTGAATTCACGTTATATAAATCTCGGCCCATTTTGTTCCTCATATCTATTTACAACATCGCTTCCGGCGTAAGGGTTACAGACCGCACACTGTTCACTGGTCACAACGGCATTGTTCACTGTTCACGACACTTGAACGACTTGAGCGTAACGTTGCGTGCTTTTTGATATAAATCAAATAATCAATTTATTCCTGTTTATATTTTTCATTATCCACTGATGACCTGAATTATATTATTGACGAAGTGGGAAGTGATTTGTAAAGTATGTGCTGTGTCACGTAGTCACGCATGGCTGACACAATGGCTTCAATCCATATAATATGGATACAGCATACGTAGTACAGCTTACGATTTGGGCGTCAATTTTTGCACTGTTAAAAACGAACTAAAAACGCACTGTTAAAAGGGCTAAATTTTCTGAATCCGTTCAAGCAATCCTGGAATTGCCATGAATGAGGACCTAATTTATATATGCATTTGATACACAATGGCTTCAATTCATAGAATATTAATACAGCATGCGTAGTACAGCCTACGATTTGGGCGTCAATTTTTGCACTGTTAAAAACGAACTAAAAACGCACTGTTAAAAGGGCTGAATTTTCTGAATCCGTTCAAGCAATCCTGGAATTGCCATGAATGAGGACCTAATTTATATATGCATTTGATACACAATGGCTTCAATTCATAGAATATTAATACAGCATACGTAGTACAGCCTACGATATGGGCGTCAATTTTTGCACTGTTAAAAACGCACTAAAAACGCACTGTTAAAAGGGCTGAATTTTTTCCCGATTTTTCAAAAGAGGGGGAATCTTCGATTTCATCTCCGATTTTTTCCCCAATATATGCAAAATTACTCCAGAAATTATATACACACTACACTGGGGCTTCAATTGATATAATATGCATACAGCATACAATGTGTCGTGTACAGCCTACGATATGGGCGTCAATATTTGCACTGTTAACGGACTGAATTTCATCCGTCCTTGCAAGGATTTCTGGGAATTGCGGGAATGAAGACCTAATTTATATATGCAAAATAACTCCAGAAATTATATACACACTACACTGGGGCTTCAATTGATATAATATGCATACAGCATACAATGTGTCGTGTACAGCCTACGATATGGGCGTCAATATTTGCACTGTTAACGCACTGAATTTTTTCCCGATTTTTCAAAAGAGGGGGAATCTTCGATTTCATCTCCGATTTCCCCCCCAATATGCATTTTATACACAATGGCTTCAATTCATAGAATATTAATACAGCATACGTAGTACAGCCTACGATATGGGCGTCAAAAACGCACTGTTAATTCGCACTGTTAAAGGGCTGAATTTTCTGAATCCGTTCAAGCAATCCTGGAATTGCCATGAATGAGGACCTAATTTATATATGCATTATACGCAATGGCTTCAATTCATAGAATATCAATACAGCATACGTAGTACAGTCTACGATATGGGCGTCAAAAACGCACTGTTAATTCGCACTGTTAAAGGGCTGAATTTTTTCCCGATTTTTCAAAAGAGGGGGAATCTTCGATTTCATCTCCGATTTTCCCCCCAATAATCGTGTATAAGTAAAAAGATGTGCGAAATTCCAGCGTCTGTAGCATTACCCTTAATAAAACAAAAAGGCAATTCACAACTTCGCTGCAACAGGAATCGTACTCCTATATATGGAATCTTCGGCGTGACGCACGGACGGCGTCTGTCACACTATTCTATTATTGTGAAGCCCGCAAAGCTCCCAGAATGAATGTTTATAGTGACACTGTCATCAAAGACGCCTGTATGAGCTGCAACAGGAATTATACAATCTGTGGGAAGCGGGATCAGCGTCAGTCACACTATTCTTTTTATAGCATTCCATTTACATTGCGAAGCCCGCAAAGCTCCCAGAATGAAAGTTGGTGACACCATCATAAAAAACGCCGGTATGGGCTGCAACAGAAATTATACATACATACATACATACATACATACATACATACATACATACATACATATCCTTCTGCGGGCGCTAAACGTCGTCAGCCTGTCACACCATGCTATATTTAGATTGCGAAGTCCGCAATGCCGCAAAGCTCACATATAAATGAAAGTTGGTGACACTGTCATCAAAGACGCCGATGCGGATGTGGGCTGCAACAGAAATTATACACACCAATGGCGCGACGCGAAATACTCTGCCAGCTCTTTCAAAATCGGTCATCACGTTCGATCGGCCATCACCTTCAAAACTTAAAATTCGAAACTGGAAACTTACATATGAAATCGGTGGTGGGAAAAAGTGAAATAATCTTGGTATAAATTCAATGGTGGGAAGACTGTATAGTGAAATTCAGTAGCATACAAGTTCTGAAATTCCTGTAATTCCTATAGTGAAATTCAGTATGCTACTGTATAGTGAAATTCAGTATCGAGTATAAATACAGCGGTGGGAGGACTGTATAGTGAAATAATCTGAGTAAAAATTAAGTGGTGGGAAAACTGTATAATTTGTACCTTGTATGGGGAAACGTGAAATACTTGATTATATTGTAGGTACATCTTGCGCAAACGATTTATACCTTCCGCAGATCGAGTGCAGTCGAGAAGCGGAAAACAGGCTGGGGATCGACGGTAGAGTTCAAAATTAATTTGACTAAATGGACGACGATAAAGGGCAACGTCTCTCACAAACATTGTCAAGCGCTGCTCAACATTGTCAAGCGGCGCTCGTGGACACCTTGGTCACCTTCGATCTTTGGGTTAGTAGGGGATCAACGCAAGACAAGTTAGTTGTCAGGCACTGCCTGTCTTGACAATGACACGTCGGCGAACAAGTTCGCCAACGTGCGCATTGTCAAGACAGGCAGTGCCTGACAACTACCTCTTGTCCGCAGACGTGTCATCCGATGTGGACCAACCACAGTACTCCATTTTTAGCAACGCAAGACAAGGTAGATGCATGCGATGCGATGGCGCACTCACGACTCAGACTCGCACTGTTAGTGTTTGAAAACTTGAAACTTCAAAAGCTGCCCACCTGCTGCAGTGTGAAGAACTTACAACTTAAAAACAGCTGCACCTCCCCCCGCCCATTTGTGCGTCTAAACGCGTTTTATAAAAGTTGAGGCGTGATCTTTTCATGATGCCTGTGGCGTGTAGTTGACAGGAAGTGTCGATATTTGCCCATTTTGTTGAATTGCAAAATCATAACTCTGTTAATACCCGGATACCCGCAAGCATATTCCGTGAACTGGTTGTCGAGATCGTTTGCAAGTGACCGGAATCTTGTGATAGTCGATAAATCTGGCATATCCTGTTAGTTTTCCTTTGGGGATGGAATTATCACTGAAATATTGATAGCTTGTTCCGATACCGATTCTTAGGAATTCAATAGCAGAATCTCTTTGCTAACAGGTCATGTGTGCCGTGAGCCAAGTATCGTCGTAAATATTTTCTAAAGCTCACGTTATTGCTCTGGCTGGCGACCAACTTATTCTCCAGATTACGTTATCCTGTGTTAGAGGCTCTATGGCTTCTGCAGTTCCTCTCGTTGTTCCCGAGCTTGAGGGGGACACCTTTTCAATAGCGTTGCGCGCCTTGGGCAAAGAACTCTCTTGCCCGATATGGTACTTTCGCAAACCCACTTTCGTTTTTAGTGTTTACTGAAAGGAGTGTATCGTCATTTTCTCATCACCTCGGTTGTTTCGCTGTTGGCGATGCTGCAGTTTAAGCTTGCTCGAGAATCCCGTGACGAAGCTTCCTTGCAACCACTACTTCTGCGAGTGAGTTACAGCCATCTTGCGCTGTCCTTTATTCGCTTATTCTGTCTCTCCTAACTTATACGGTTACTTAAACGATGCTTCTCGATGGGCAGGGAGTGCATTAAGCAGTCGCTTAGAATGCAACCGAAGTGTCCGCTGTGCAAAGCTAAATTCTCCCGGAGAGGTGACTGATTTCGCTTACCTGACGTCTGCGCACATCAAACTTTTGGTCTCAACTAACCACATTGTTGCCCCCTGTAACAGAGTTTGGTTCCTGTGATAAAATGGATAAAATAGTCGCCGCCTACAAAGACGTTCTCTCCGAAACTGGAAACGAGAGCTTTTGCTCTCAGATGCCTTGCGCGCAGCAGATTCGAGCTGCCGTTGCTACCGGTGATTAAGAGTTAACCATTTTTTTCACGCTGGTATTGACCTGTACGGCCGAACCCTGAGGTATGCGTGGTTTTCATCTAACAGCTTCGAAGAACAGCGGTATGGCTGAGGGCGCCGTCGTGACGGCCGCTCGTTCGAACGTGCGGACCCCCTCGACGGCAACACGTAGCAGTCTTCCAAGCTGGGCTGGTCACGGTGCGCATCTTCTTTGAGCTTCTTACTTAGGCGAAGGCCTACGATACACTTCTGCCCACGGAAGCTCTAAATATTTGCTCCCATTCTCGTTTTTTCTGGATTGTTCTTGTTCTTGCAGAACGTGAGGTTCCTCGTCGATATTGTTCCGCAGCCGTCTCAAGCCAGCAAAGACAGGAGGAACGTTTGGAACGTCCACTCTTTTCGTTGCTGCAGGTAGCATACCACTGCGACTCGCCTCAGAAGCTCGTATCCCCCCAAAAGCTCACCTCTTTGCGAAACTGCTTTGAAACGTCTCCAGGATCCTGCTGTCCCTGCAGCGCCTTGAGCTTCCGTTACTTCTTGTGCGACGCGTCGCGGCTTTGAGGCGGCTTTGAGGCTTCTCCCTTGCTTATGACGTGAAGGCAAGGTTACAAGGCGGAGGTATTCAACCTGACGGCTGGAAAGCAGACGGTGTCAGCCAGTTGGAAGGCAGACGGTATCAGTCGATCGGAAGGCAGTGGTGTCAGCCGGTCGGAAGGCAGATTGTGTCAAAACACTCGGCGTCAGGAAAGCAAGTCTTCCCGCACTTCTCTGAGATGCAGGAGAAAACCCCTCGCGTGTCAGCTTCCTCCCCTGGGCTCCAGCGCAAACAGAGTCTCGAGTTGCCGAGAGGGTGAAACGATGTCCGAAAGGCAGGCCGCTGGAAGTGCTCAGTCACCACTGTAATCTCTCTGCCGATACAATACTGGTACGGAGGCCGTTTGCATGCTATGGGTAGCGGTGAGAGGGGCATGGCGAGCTTGGTATGCGCAGACCCCGGAAGACCCGTCAGCTTCCCAGAGGGAAGCGCGGCGCCAGAGCGAGGCCGATGAGCAGGAGCCCTGTATTCAAGACTCACAGTCATCTGGTGGTACTTCCAGCCCCTCCTTTATGCCCTTAGACCTCAGCTGGAGAAGAGGTAGTTGTATAGAATGTTTAGCTATAATCAGCTGCAGCTGTGTGGCAAGACTTCTGGTGTCCGAGGCACCACCTCGTAGTGCCCATACTTCGTGCACTCTTGGACACTGCCGTTTCTCATTAGCTGTACCGAAACCTTACACATATGCTGGCAGCCAGATCTTGGTCGGAGTAAGTGTCGCTGAAAGTTGACAGTACTGCGCCTGCAGATCGGATGAGAATAGGCCCTGCTTGGGATGACGACGAGGTCAACGACCTTGATGACGATGATGTCCAACCTGCCTTTGCTACCGGTGGGCTACTATGCTGATCTGAGCCTAGTTGTAGTCAACGAATTTAGGTCATCGACGAGGAGTGTCTGGTCAACTGCATCCGGCTGAAAGCTGGGGCACCTAATGCTTCGTTGTCCCGTTCTCTCATGCTGTTCATCCATGCTTGGCGCGAAGGGTCTTTCAAGCTGCTGTTCATCCATGCTTGTCGCGAAGAGTCTTTCGATAGTTTGCTCACAGGTTGCAGGTTTTGGGACTTGCACACAGGTTTGCGTGGACCCCTCCAAGGAAAGGCCAAGCCTTCAGTTCCTCTTTTCTCGCCTGCTGGGAGAGGCGCCCCCCTGAGCCAGGTGCGTGCAGCAGACTTCTCACCTGCTGGGAGAGGCGCCCCCCTGAGCCAGGTGCGTGCAGCAGACTTCTCACCTGCTGGGAGAGGCGCCCCCCTGAGCCAGGTGCGTGCAGCAGACTTCTCGCCTGCTGGGAGAGGCGCCCCCCTGAGCCAGGTGCGTGCAGCAGACTTCTCACCTGCTGGGAGAGGCGCCCCCCTGAGCCAGGTGCGTGCAGCAGACTTCTCACCTGCTGGGAGAGGCGCCCCCCTGAGCCAGGTGCGTGCAGCAGACTTCCCAGCTATCGGAAGAGACGCGTGTCTAAAGGAAGGGGCGGTGTGTGAAAGAGAAGCGTGTCTAAAGGAAGGGGCGGTGTGCAGTGCGTCTAAAGGAAGGGGCGGTGTAAAGCGTGCCTAAAGGAAGGGACGGTGTGCAGTGCGACGAAGAGGACACTGAGGAGGGACTCCAAGCCCAGCCGCGCCGTGTGGAGTGCGAGTCGCCAGCCTTACTGCTCGACGCCTCGGGACCGCAAGTTGGCGCCGCCAGGGAGCCTTCACCTTATCTCGGGGCTGCCATCGAGATCTTCTGGGCACTCGATGATGTGCGAGCCATAACCTACTGCTCCTCCACTGCAGTTGTGCTCACAATTATTTATTAGAGCCTCTGTTCAAATCTCATCTCCACTGCTCATGCATCGAGCCTCTGTTCAACTCTCATCTCCACCGCTCACGCATCGAGCCTCCGTTACAAGTTTCCTAGGAGGCAGAGCATGCGTGGGGTGTGGGTCGGGTGCCGACACCCTCTCTCTCTTTTGCACTCTCCTTGATTGTGCGGCTCATGGGGCAGGCAGACGAGGCACCCAAGAGTTGAGATTCCACGCATGGATGAGGCTGGTGCCCCTAGTCCAGGGATTAAGGCCGGGCTCCGGGGGCTCTCCACGACAGGCGTGGTACGGAGGTGTGGTTGAAGCAGTGGACAACACGGCAGGCACGCACACTGTGAGATATAATGATGGCGAGCGAGAGGTTGTCAATCTCATGAAGGAGCGCTACCGCTTGATGGGAGCTGGGAAAGCCTCCTCCAAGCGTCCCCGTGACTCGTCGTCACCGGCGCGGCCAGCATGTGGCGGGCAAGGCCGCAAACGACCGCGCCTCTTCGCAGCCAGCAGCGGCCACCCTGCCGAGCGTCGAGCAGCAGCCGAGATTGCCGCAAACGCCCCACCCATGACGGCAGCAGTACGCAGCAGCCCATCTCCCTCCGGCCCACAACGGCTCCCTTGCACACGTCACCGTTTCAGCGCCTCTGTGGCGAACAGTAGAGTCAAGGCTCCATGATCTGACGGCAGTTGATACCTCAAAGGTTCCATGATCCTACAGCAGGCGGGAGATCCAAGCTGCGCTCACCCCATCACAAGGTCACACAGCAAGGCCGCGGGGCCCCGGGCGGATGGGAGGGAAGCCTTCCCCTGTGCATTCGATGCATGTGGCACCGAGGACTGCCCAGCCAGGGCGCCATGGCTTCGCAGTGGAAACTTGCTGCTGCTGTTGCACCGATGGCAGCTGACTGCCTGTGCTCCGCAGGGCCGCTCGAGGAGCCGCGGCGGTGCCGCAGCCAGCTTCGAGGAATGGGCGTGCGGGCACTGCACTTACCTTAACCCCGCCAAGGGCACACGCTGCAAGATCTGCACCAATAGACGGCCGCTCGAAGGGAGCGCTGCAAAAACAGGGCTCTCCCCTGAGACCCCGGCCCTCGGTGCCGAAACGTCCAAGCCCTTCGAGGAGGCCTCCCCCGTGCCTTATGCGCCGGCGTCGGGTGCAAGCTCTGCGGGAGGCCCGGCACAGGCTCCACCCGGCAAATCCAGGTATTCCCGTGCCTCTGCCATGCCACTGCCAGTTGGCACCATGTCACGTGCGATCCGCGTGTTCTGAGTGTGAAGCGGAGGCCATCGAGTGCCTTGCATGCGCATCCTCCTGGCCACCTCTCTGTGGCATCCCGCGTGTCTCCCCGCGTGCTTTCACCCCGCCTGCCAGAGCCTCACATGTTCCAGATGGGGGTTGGTTGCGCAGCTTGGATCTGGAGGGTGGGGCCCCCTCCAAGGCGGTGCGGCGGCGGTCCTGCCTGCCCGGGGCGCCAGGAACCGCCGGGCGGCGGGATGCTGCTGGCCAGGCTCTGTGCGAGCTGTGCGGATGTGGAGCCGACTGTACGAGCCTGGTGCGCCCTATGTGCAGCTGTGAGGGCCCAATGCAGGGCGCGTTCTCATGTGCCGCGAGTGCAGTGAGTGCAGTGAGGGCAGTGCGGCGTGCGGCGCGTTCTCATGTGCCGTGAACCGAGTAGGGAGCCGGTGAGGCAGTGAGGGCAGTGAGGGCAGGGGCGCGTGCAGGGGCGCGTTCTCATGTGCCGCGAGGGCAGTGAGAGCAGTGAGGGCAGTGCGGCGTGCAGGGCGCGTTCTCATGTGCCGCGAGGGGCGGTGAGGGCAGTGAGGGGCAGTGAGGGCAGTGAGGGCAGGGCGGCGTGCAGCCGCGTTCTCATGTGCCGCGGGCAGTGAGGGGTAGTGAGGGCAGTGAAGGCAGTAAAGGCATGAGGGCGGCGTGCAGGGCGCGTTCTCATGTGCCGCGAGTGCAGTGAGGGCAGTGCGGCGTGCAGGGCGCGTTCTCATGTGCCGCGAGGGCAGTGAGGGCAGTGAGGGCAGTGAGGGTAGTGAGGGCAGGGCGGTGTGCAGGGCGCGTTCTCATGTGCAGTGACGGTGTGGTGCGTTCGGGCGGGCATGCAGGGGGGCCTTGCACGCGTCGATGCAGCCGGGGTGCATATCAAGGATGACTGCACTCCTGACACAGCAGCGGGCCCATCCTCAGGTGTCCTCCGTACCAGCGTAGCTAGAGCCCCGCCCGAGAGCAAGGAGTGGCATCAAGGGGGATACGGGGGTGCTTGCCACGAGGTAGGTCACAACCACAGATAGAGTCAGCCGCCAGGGTCACAGCAATAAGTAGGGATAGGGAGATACCGGAATCACATCGACGGCTTGTGGGTTGATTCAGCGGCCAGGAGATTATCTGTTAGGTGGCTGCAGGGTATACATCACATCGACGGCTTGTGGGTTGATTCAGCGTCAGGAGAGATCATCTGTTAGTGGCTGCAGGGGTATATATCACATCGACGGCTTGTGGGTCAATTCAGCGGCCAGGAGATCATCTTGTTAGTGGCTGCAGGGTATATATCACATCGACGGCTTGTGGGTCAATTCAGCGGCCAGGAGATCATCTTGTTAGTGGCTGCAGGGTATATATCACATCGACGGCTTGTGGGTCAATTCAGCGGCCAGGAGATCATCTTGTTAGTGGCTGCAGGGTATATATCACATCGACGGCTTGTGGGTCAATTCAGCGGCCAGGAGATCATCTTGTTAGTGGCTGCAGGGTATATATCACATCGACGGCTTGTGGGTCAATTCAGCGGAGGGTTTTGATGTTGAGCCAATGGCATTTGGACAAAGCGGAGATTCTGATGGTGATGGGGGAACATCGGCATCAAGGGAGCTAGATTGGCATCTAGGAAGCTATATCGGCATCTAGGGGGGCATAACGGCATCTAAGGAACCATATCGGCATTTAGGGGGCATATCGGCATCTAACGAACCATATCGGCATTTAGGGGCCATATCGGCATCTAGGGGCATATCGGCTACGAACCATATCGGCATCTAGGGGGCCATATCGGATCTAGGGGGCCATATCGGCATCTAGGGGCCATATCGGCATCTAGGGGGCCATATCGGCATCTGGGGGCCATATCGGCATCTAGGGGGCCATATCGGCATCTAGGGGGCCATATCGGCATCTGGGGGGCTGTATCTTGAGCGCCACATCGGCATTCAGAAGTTTGCATCAACGTTTGTAGAAGAACATCTGTGGGAAGCTGGCGCTGTTATGGTCACCAGGCTGAACATGTGAGAGGTGTGGCGTGTGCAGACGCGCAATACGTGCATGTGCAGTGCGCCGAATGGGCTCCCTCGGCTTACTATGCCGACAACGGCAAGCTGGTGAACGTCCTCTCGGAGGTATGATGGCAGGCGCATGCTGGTCATGAGCCTACAGCACGCATGCCACATGCAGCACCTCCAGCAGCCGTCAGGCGTCTACTTTGGTGACACATGATGTCACAACACTCCGCGGAGTGACGATCAATGTGACGTGGCCTGCAGCCTGCGCGTGAGATCTCCAAGTCAGAATGTGATCGCTCATCCCGGCATTGGCGATAGATCCATGGCTCACAGCCTCCAGCGGCCCTGATGTCTGATACATATCCATAACCCTGGTGCAACTGGCTCCGAGTAGCTCCTACTGCATCCGAAGGCTGATCCTATCCATCGACTTCTTTGCATCGATGGATCCCGCACATTGGCTCGGACTGGCTGGTTTCAGTCATTGACATCCTCACGTTGGCCGTTCTCATTCATCACACCGGTATTGAAGGTGCCTGTGCTCTCCAACACCGCTACAGCCACCCATCTGCACCGCCACGTGGCTGCTACTCTGGTTTGCTATAATTGAGTAGATTTGGCATTTCTGACTGGCGAGGCTTCCTGGGGCTGCAGGTTACGCGAGGGAGAAAGCTCAAATGTACAAAGTGCCGCGCAACGGGCGCTGTCCTCGGATGCCGGAATCGACGGTGTCGCAAGACTTTTCATCTCGCATGTGCTCGGGCGGCTAATTGCCAGTTTTATCCAGATTCATACGAGATGGCATGCGCGGAGCACACTGCAGACGAGGACCTGGTGGAGGCAGAGGCAACCTTGCTTCAGGTGCAGCGCGGCGGCACTTTTTGTGACGGATGTTGATGTTACTGGATGCCTCTCCCAGCCGTTTGTAGGCAGTCCTGCAAGTAGATCTGCATGCCTTTGCACCCTCTCTGCCAGTTGCGCCCTTTGTTGTGGCTGCAACCCTCTGATCAGGGGCACTGCAGCCCTCCGATCAGGTGTCGTCTGGCTGCGGGCGTGGCTGATCCCTCCGATCAGGTGTCGTCAGGCTGCAGGCGTGGCGCAACCCTCCGATCAGGTGTCGTCAGGCTGCGGGCGTGCCTCAACCCTCCGATCAGGTGGCGTCAGGCTGCAGGCGTGGCTCAATGCTCCGATCAGGTGGCGTCAGGCTGCGGGCGTGGCTCAAGGTACCTATCACAGGCCATGGCGAGTCCGCTTCATAGGATGCGCTGCTTCGAGGTGTTGGGCTCGGAGGCTAGGCGTTCCGAGGCCTCCCGCAGGCGTTGCGAGGCCTCCCGCACGAGGCCTCCCGCACGCGTTGGGCAATTATGACTTCCGCCCGCGCGCCGCTGAGCCCCTGGCTGGACCGCTGTCTGCGGTAATGGATGAACAACGATGGAGGTGGTTGCTCGGGGAGGGGTCGTTGATGGCGCCAGGCTGTCACAAATGAGCATGGCATGGAGACGGGGAGCGAGGCTGCAGCAGAGCGGGGGGCGTCGGCGCACACGGGGAAGTGCGCTGCGGAGCCCCCGGCACCCGCACATGCCAAAGCAGCGAGGGCAGCAGGTTGTGCTCCGCCAAATCCAAACCAGTGGCTCTCGCACTGCGAGGGCATGTGACACCCGTGCATCACCGCGCCATTCGGTAGAAGGCGGGCGTGTGCTTTGCTTCACTTGAATCCACTGCAGGTGAGATCTAAGGTGATGCATTGTCCCAGTGAGGTGCCGGGGTATGCACCTCGGTGCCCGATGCGAGGCATGTGTCATCGTCTTCGTGGCAACACGTCAGTCGCCGGATTGAGCCAGACGAAGCTTCGTTTTTGGGCCGGTTGCGAGCTATGATGGGCGCACGCGGACGCTCTGGTATGGAGCTTTGAGTGCTTCCCAGGCCCCAAACTGTGGGGGCGTGCCTCCGCTTTCAGCTCTGAACTTGCTCAGGGGCTCTCTGGGGGCGTGCCTCCGCTTTCAGCTCTGAACTTGCTCAGGGGCTCTCTGGGGGCGTGC
>LGRX02034616.1:0-27442 GCA_001247695.2 Cymbomonas tetramitiformis
GAGGCGCTGAGTGCGCGGCTGAAGGAGCGGAGGGCGCTGAGTGCGCGGCTGAAGGAGCGGAGGGCGCTGAGCGCGCGGCTGAAGGAGCGGAGGGCGGTGATCCACAGGCAGCACTTTCTGCGCCCCCGTGGGGCCTTTTGGGGGTGTGACGGCCTCATGGGGCTGCGACGTGACGGCCTTGCGCCTGCGCACCCGTCTAGTTGCATGGAAACGGGACACGCCACGTGGCCAAGTCATGCCACGCCACGTGGCCGAGTCTTGGCTCTACCGCTAGCGTGCAGCAATCAAACCAAGTTGGTGGACGAGGATGCTCGATGCTCGGTGCGCCGGCCTCGCTTCATGCGTCATAATATGACAGCGTCAGTGCGGACCGCGCGTGCGACGCGCCACGTCAATTGGCCATGGTTCGGGGGGCTTCCCGCGCGAATAACCGCTGCTCCGCCTCCGCCTGGTCTGATGCACAGCCCACCTTTTCTCCGCACCTGCCTAGGACTTTAAGTGCGTCACCCCCGCACCTGGTCATAGGCCCGCTGAGATGTGTAGAGAGGTTCGAGGACCTGAGGAGCCCAGGCGCCGTCAAACCGCACCCCCCCCCCATGCTGACTTTCAGAAGCACAACGGGCTTTGCTCTGTGTGGTGCAGCGGTCTCCTGAGTCCAGGGCCGCGGAGCATCAACGCATCAGCGGTGCTGGGTGCTGGGTGCTGGTTGCCGGGTGCTGAGTGCTGGGTGCTGTGGGTGCTGGGAGCCGGGTGCTGGGCACCTGGTGCTGGGTGCTGGGTGCTGGATGCTGGCTGTGTTTGCAGTTGAGTGCTGATGCTGGGTGCCTGGTGCTGGAGGCTGGGTGCTGGATGCTGGCTGCCGGGTGCTGGATGCTGGGTGCCGGCTGCTGGGTGCCTGTTGGAGTGCTGGATGCTGGGTGCCAGTGCTGAGTGCCGATGCTGGGTGCTGGTGCTGGAGTGCTGGATGCTGGTTGCCTGCGCTGAGTGTTGATGCTGGGTGCCAGGTGCTGGTACCGGGAGCTTGCAGGTTGCCGGGTGCTGAGTGCTGGATGCTGGCTGGCCGTGGGTGCTGAGTGCTGATGCTGGGTGCCGGGTGCTGGGTGCCGGATGCTGGGGTGCCGGGTGCTGAGTGCTGTGCTGGGGTGCTGGGTGCTGGATGCTGGTTGCTTGGTGCTGGGTGCTGGTCGCTGGGTGCCGGGTGCTGATGCTGGCTGCCGGGTGCTGAGTGTTGGATGCTAGGTGCTCAGCTGAGTGCTGGGTGCTGCGCTGGGTGCCGGTGCTGGATGCTAGGTGCTGGTGCTGGGTGCTGGTCGCTGGGTGCTGAGTCCTGGGTGCCGGGTGCCGGGTGCTGGGTCCTGATGCTGGATGCCGGGTGCTGGATGCTGGATGCTGGTTGCCAGGTGCTGGAGGGGCTGGATGCTGCGTACCAGGTGCCGGGTTCTGGGTGCTGGTCGCTGGGTGCCGGGTGCTGGATGCTGGCTGCCGGGTGCTGAGTGTTGGATGCTAGGTGCTGGGTGCTGAGTGCTGAGTGCTGGGTGCTGGGTGCCGGGTGCTGATGCTAGGTGCTGGGTGCTGGGTGCTGGTCGCTGGGTGCTGAGTCCTGGGTGCCGGGTGCCTGGTGCCGGGTGCCGGGTGCCGGGTGCGCGATGGCGGGTGCTGAGTGCTGGATGCTGGTTGCCGGGTGCTGGGTGCCGGGTGCTGGAGACAGCCGTATTACTCCCCACCCTCCAGGTGGAGGTGGATGATGAGTCCAACGGAGACATTTCAGTCCCCGCTGAGCCGCTGGAGCTTTGCTGCGGGCCAGCCGCACCAGGTTGCGAAGGTGAGCCAGGAAGGCGATGCGGTGCTCGCCAGGCTTCCTCGGCCTCCCCTGGGATACCCGCCACCAGCACGGCACGAGGGACCGCATCAGCCCCCAGCCACGCGCGATAGATCAACTCACGCACACAGCAGGGCTGCAGCGCAAGATCTTTGGTTGAACAGTGCGATGTGGGAAATATATATATGGAGGTACCCCCAAAATACTGGGAATAGCGCGCCTGGCGCAATTTCCCCAAAACGGGCGCGATATATCGCGTGGCGCGGTTTTCTCGTAATCGTGTGAATGGTGACATGGCACATCTGACGATCATCCATCGTGTGAATGGTGATATGACACATCTGACGATTATCCATCGTGTGAACACTCTACGACTGGAATCTGTACGCCTTTGTCACCATCGTCACCATTGGATCGATGAAATACAAAACTCACGGTACTGCTCGAATTCATTCACAACCACACCAGCAGTAGAACGGGGGTCCCCGGGCAATCACACGCTCACCGAGGATCGCGCACGATTATTCCGGGAGCGGGGCGCTGAGCGTAGAGGGCGCTGGCGTCGTCCAAAGCCTTGGCATCGGCCCCGTGAAAGAGACGGGGGCGTCTGGGCATCGGGAGCAAGAGCGACTGACCTGCGTGGTCACTCGGTGGGGCACTCCCAGGTCCGCCAGATGCTCCCGGAAAGCGAACAGCGCGAGAGCGGTCATGTCGCCGCTGCCGCTCTCGTAGATTGACACAAACACATTGGAGTGGCCGAGCGTGCGGAGCAGCAGCACCACCTGCGGCAACGCGCAGAATAAGTGACCGCAGCGTACACTCAGCGGCCCGAGGCACAGCCACTGCACTCGGCCCGCGCCTCACACCAGAGGGGGTGCTTACATGCAGGAGCGAGGCGAGGCCCTAGCAGGCGGGCGCGCACAAACCCGCCGACCCGCCAAAGCACGATGCCGCAAAGACGTGTAGCGCCAGTCAAGCACGCGAGCCGTGGAACGCAGCACGCCAGTTTAGGATCATGATGGACGCAGGTGGGTGAATCTCGTCCCCGGGTCACCGAGTGGGGTTAGAGGTGGGAAGCGGGGTAGGCGAGATTGAGGCGCACGGGTGGTCCGCAACAGCACACGTGCAATTTGTAGGAGGGGGTGGTGGGTGCCGCCCAGTGGACATGGCAATGCCACATCTCGGCGAGGCTCGGGCGGCTCTGGGGGAAAGGCCTTCCCTTAGGGATCCTGTGCTCCGCCTCGCCTCGGGCCTCGCAGGGCCTCGCAGGGGCGCCAGCTGCGCTTTCGCTAGTCTGAGGGAGGTCAGGCGAGCCGGAACCCCAGGGGGCTCCGGGAACCCGCGGCTATCGCACCGAGTAGCAGTGGCCGGGGAGCACTGGCCGCCCACAAGCAGCATGCTAGGCTGCTTGCTCCTCCGAGCAGGGTATGGCGGCGGCTCCCTTGGATGTGGATTGCTCTTCCTATTTCTCAATCTTTCAATTGCTTTTGAATGGCGTCACGGGCCAGGCGGAGGTCGCCAGCGCGGCTACGCTAGTCGGGATGGGATGCCGCGGAGAGGGCAGTGGCGCCACCTTCAAGACCTCCGCCAGCAGTGTGGGCGCCAGGTCGAATGAGTTGTGCAGTAGCGCCGCTATAAAGTACCTGGCGAACACGGCAGTGCTGGGCTGAGCCGCCGCATCGTGCACCCACGCCACGAGCCAACCATGAAGGATGATGAGCCGTTGATCGTCAAGCCTGAAGGATGACGCGCCGTTGATTGTTACGCATGAAGGATGATGCGCCGTTTATTGTTAAGCATGAAGGACGATGCGCCGTTCATTGTGCAGGTATGACCACGTATCAGTCGTCCGGGTATGACAAGCCGCCGATCCCCCAGTTCTGACAGGCCGGCGGTTGCCTGCCCAGTCAAGATAAGACGTTCACCCAGGTGTGACAAATATGTGGCCACCCGGGGCTTTACAGGCTGTTAGTCTGGGCATGACATCCCCTCGGTTGCCTGGCCATGACGAGCCCTCCGCTCCCCAAGTGACGAGCAGCTCGAGCATGGAGGGTAATGCCGACGTCCCTCACCCTGCGCACACCATGCTCGAGGGAGCCCTCGTTGCAGGAGGAAGCAGACATCATTCGTGGCACAAACACGGGCCTGCACCTAAACCGTGTCGCCGGCCACAGTCAACGTTGCGGCCGAAACACGACGCATGCGTCACTTGTCACGACGCATGCGTCACTTGTCACGACGCATGCGTCACTTGTATGACCTGGGTCGAATGGCAGAAGATATTTCCCAGCGAGGCGAGGGGGGCTAACACCCTCAATCTCGCCAGGGGTATCGATTCTCTTGGCTCTGTGCCCAGGCGATGCGAAGTACCTGCGCGCGGGCCGCGGGATCTGCAGCGCTCGCTGGTACTGGGTCAACTGCGCGGAGTCCGTCCCTCGGAGCCCTGTCTCCCCAAATAGAGCTCAGAGAGTGACGAGGGCTCTGTCTCCCCAAATAGAGCTCAGAGAGTGACGAGGGCTCGCGGTGAAAGCACACCGCCAGTCCCAGTAATGCTTTCCCCGCAGCGTGCCACAGAAGCAGGGAGAGCGGCATGCTGGAGAGATGCCAGGCATCAGAAAGCGGCGCTTCTTGGGCACCTTCGCACGCGACAAATTGAGAAAAAATCGGCGAGGCCCGAGGGACCAACTTTGCGAAGACCAACTCATCTTGATGCAGCAAGCACAGACATATTGGCACCGAACCATCAGAGCTCGGGGGGAAAACCTAAATGGGCAACTTGACTGGGCGCCCTGAGTCAAGCTGCGCGCAGGAGGCACTCGGGCTGCTGGCTTCCCGGCTATGGGATCCCGAGTTTTGAATGGATCTATCAGAACCTTGCTACGGACCTGCCATTTCCCCGTACAGCAAGCTTCAGCTCGTTCAGCGAGTCTCTAAACTAAGATGGCGAAGGCCCCTCCGCAAATGTCTCACTTAAGCCACTCTCCCGGAGTATGCCGGAATTATATTGCGCTGTGGTTGGCCAGGCGGGGCACTTGTCTGGGCCAGGTGGCGGCTTCACAAGCTATCATTCCACCTGATGCATTTGCCGCAGCGCCTAAGACGTCCGCATCCAGGGCCTCGTGCAGTGTGGCAAGGGTGTGGAACTCGCTGGTCCTGTGGCTCAGATTAAACCCTGATTTCCCGCGCCGCCGCAGACGTGAAAGTGGCTCAGAACTGAGTTGCAATCCTCTGGGCACGAGTGTTTGCAACACACTACCAGCTCTGCCTCCGCTACCAAATCACAGCCAGCATTGCCTCATACGGCCCGAGCTCTCTCTCCACTGCCGCGTAACATCTAAGCAGCATCATATGGCCTGAGCGCTGTCCCCACTGCCAAATAGCAGCCAACAGCCTCTCGTCACAGCCTGAGCTCTATCTCTGCTGCCCCACAACAGCCAGCGAAGCCTCACACAACACAAGCCTTGTCCCCGCTGCCATATAATAGCCAGCACAGCCTGATACGGCAGGAGCCCTGTACCCTCTACGAAAAAACAGCCAGCACAAGCTCTCTCAAGACCAGCAAAGCCGAGCATTATATCAATTGCCACATAACCAGCACAGCCTCTCACGACCTGGGGCTCTGTCTCCGCTGCCAGCTCACAGCCGGCACAGCCTCTCCCGCGACCTGGGCTCGGTCTCTGCTGCCAGCTCACAGCCAGCACAGCCTCTCTCACGACCTGAGCTCTGCCTCCGCTGCCAGCTCACAGCCGGCACAGCCTCTCACGACCTGGGCTGCGTCTCTGCGCCCAGCCTCACAGCCCGGCACAGCCTCTCCGGCCTGGGCTCTGTCTCCGCTGCCAGCTCACAGCGGCACAGCCTCTCACGACCTGGGCTCTGCCTCCGCGCAGCTACGCCCGGCACAGCCTCTCGCGACCTGGGCTCTGTCTCCGCCGCCCAGCTCACAGCCGGCACAGCCTCTCACGACCTGGGCTCTGTCTCCGCTGCCAGCTCACAGCCGGCACAGCCTCTCCGCGACCTGGGCTCGGTCTCCGCTGCCAGCTCACAGCCGGCACAGCCTCTCACGACCTGGGCTCTGTCTCCGCTGCCAGCTCACAGCCGGCGCACAGCCTCACGACCTGGGCTCTGTCTCCGCTGCCAGCTCACAGCGGCACAGCCTCTCCCGACCTGGGCTCTGCCTCCGCTGCCAGCTCTGGCCGGCACAGCCTCTCGCGACCTGGGCTCTGTCTCCGCCGCCAGCTCACAGCCGGCACAGCCTCTCACGACCTGGGCTCTGTCTCCGCTGCCAGCCACGCCGGCACACCCTCTCAAGGCCTGGGCTCTGCCCGCTGCCAGCTCACAGCCGGCACAGCCTCTCATGACCTGGGCGCGGTCTCCGCCGCCCGCTCACAGCCGGCACAGCCTCTCAAGACCTGGGCTCTGCCTCCGCTGCCACCTCACAGCCGGCACAGCCTCTCACGACCTGGGCTCGGTCTCTACTGCCAGATCACAGCCGGCACAGCCTCTCACGACCTGGGCTCGGTCTCTGCTGCCAGCTCACAGCCAAGACAGCCTAATAGAGCACACGAAGTGAACGCTTGGGAACCAAAGTGGCGTACACGCGTCTCGTCCTGCAGGTCACAGGTTTCAAGAGCGGCCACGTAAAGTCTGCATTCTGCTTGTGCCAAAGAATCACCTTTTGAGGCTAAGTCGCACCTGGCCGATTCAAGGGCTTCCGCACGCCATAAAGTGCATTGAAAGAGGACCGGCGGCGATCACTTTGTTTTAAAGCGTTGAGCGGTAGTGTATCGCGAACGTCTCGTGTGTCGCTGCTTGCTGCGACACGGTAACCACATCCAGGACCTGATGAACAATTTTCTGCTGCGACACGTGGCCATCTTGGCGCAGGAAGTATTGCCTTGTTGCCTTCACTGAGTACCGGAGCCCTCGAGAGGGGCGGAAACTGCAATGCTGTGAAGAGGCGTCAGTGCGATGAACCCGCGGACGGAACGCTGATGAGATGCGATCTCCTCGAAGCAGGCATCGAACGATCAATACCACTAGCCACGCCAAGTGCCACCCGCGAGCATGCGGAAGAACGCAACAATTTCACGTATCCAGCAATTGTCTCAAACCCCGCTGGATTCGTTTTTCTAATCATTGCACCGCCCAATCAAGCTGATAAAAGTGCCGGACGAAATCGCGCAAAGACACCACGGGAATAGCTGCAATTCATCACCGACCCCGGCTAGATCGCCACTACTCCCGTGGTTGGGAAGGCATCGATACCGCACAAAAGAAAGCACCCAGAGCCAAGCCCGCTGCCACTTTCGGATGCAACGCTTGCGCACCTTGGGTCGCCGAAACGGAATCATTTTGGCAAGGAATATTGCGATGTAAATGTAGCCAACTTCCCAAATTAATAATTGTGATCGCCACCTGTAGCGCTACGAGAATAGCACATACGTTTTGGACCTTCATGCAAGTTGTACCCATATGAGCTGTCCGGACAAGCCTAAGCTGAACACTCCAGTGCCATCACACTTTGCCTGTAGAGGACTTGTAATACTCTCTGAGGGATACGTCAGCACTAATCCAACGAACAAAATCTTCTTTGTCGACTACTTTTCTTGCGGCATGTCGCTAATACTTTGTTGATAACTTCATACTCAACGCTACAGGGCCTTCCTAGTCTTCACGCAATCCTGATTCAGACGTCAGCCTTAGGAACCTATGATACGTTTCCAGCTTCCCTGTGCTCGCGAGTCCGGAGCTTGTTTTTTGTTTCGCCTGCTAGTTCGAGACCTTCGAGTACCCCATGACGCTGGCTCGTTCCTGGAAAGCAAGCGTGAAAGTCCCTAACACAATGGCCTGTATACCTAATTTTCAACTGAATAAAGTTTACAAACACTTCGATTGTTTGATTTCCTGGCGGTAGCGGTTTCCATTGAGGGAAAGATTTAGTTCAAAACCAATAACCTAAACTTCAAACTACAAGTTGAAGACGTCGGGGGTTTCGTCTTCATAGTTCATTGGTTGCTGGTTTTTTCTTACATACTAGCTAGCTAGCATCGTCGATCTTCAAGATCTCCACTACCTGTACGGCCGTTACTCGAGCCTCGGAGAGCGTTTTAATAAGGCTTTACCCAGATTTAGGGTATTTTTAGCTATTTTGTATTTTCTAATAATTCACATATAATTGTGTTATTCGAATAAAGGGGTGCTTGAAGGTGGAAACTGACGGTGGATAGCCATACTTTTTGGGGGTGAACATGCTCTAACCGGAGCCACAAACATTTCCCCACAAACAATGCTTTTTCAAGTTGCGAAAAAAATGAAGGAATCTGCAAGGAACTACATTGGAAATGGTCCGTTGCCATGATGAACGCGGTGCGCGGCGACCCAAGCGCGTTGTTCTGAAGGGCCTAAGTGTCATGTGTGGGCTACAAAAGGCGGCACATAGCCTCCGGTAGATAACCCCATGTACCGTATCTCCTGCGACGATAGAGTGTGCGAGGAAGACAGATACGCTGTCCGGCTAAGCTCGCTGAGCATCAAACTGATAATCACATAAACAGTGTCTGGCCGAGGCTTTATGCTCTCGGAAACCCATACAGTGAAGCAAGACTGTACTACTGTACTGTACTACTGTACAGTACAGTGCTAGGATGTCACGGACACGATACGGAAGCAGGGTCAGGCTAGGGGCTAGTCAGAGCCCATAATAACTAAGCCTAAACCCGAAGTCCAGCACACCACCCGTGGGTGTGACTACCTAGCAAAGCAGGTACAGGACATACAGCCACGAGATAATAAACAAACACCTAACATTCACTTCGGTGGAAACCGATCACTTCTAGCTGGGTGCCGGGGTCTTGACCCGGTCATCCCACTACTGGGCTAAAGCTAATCAAGCTGCCAGGACAACCTGAAGTAAACTCAGCCACTTTGAGGCTGGTCAGCAGGGCTGAGTTCAGCGGCCGGGATGCAAGCACAGAAGAATCCCGAAGTGAATTGCAAGTTGTCTGTGTCAAATTGAGCACCACCAGACCCAAGTGGGTAAGGTGGATCCACAACAGAAAGTAAAGCAACTGAAGAATCGAGACAAGCAGAATCCCACGGCGGTTTGAGCATTGAAGAAGCACACATGAGAACTCCATCGTCTGGCGGCCAATCACGGATGTCTGCAGCACCAAGTGGTGGAATCGAAGCAGAGAGATCTCCAGTAAACCGACGGGCGGTGACTCCGGGCTCAACCAGGCCCCTGTCACCACCGCCCACGGCAACCAGAGATGCCGTAGCGCTGGCCAGTAGAGAACAGCAAAGCACCGAAGACATCAATGCACACCGGAGAAAGCTCGGCGGAGCCCGCGGACGGTACACCGGAGCTGCTGCTGGCGATGCTCCCCCGTCAGCAAGGTCAGAGTCAGAGCCATGCCCAAGAGTGCCGAAGGAGCCAAAAGCCACTCGCTGCCCGCCGTCAGAGTCATTGTCAGAGCCTTGGTCATTGTCAGAGACCTCAGAGCCAATGTCAGAAGCCTCAATCCTCATGCCAGCAAACAGCGGAGCCGGTGCAGAGTCGCCAAGCTGGAGTGACGGGACAGAGCCAGGCAAGCCGAGAGAGCCAGGGACAACCACTGGCGGGTCATGAGCCGCAGGCACACCACCAGCCACGAGTGCAGAGGGATGCCGAACCGCAGGCGGTGGCGGAATCGAGCCCCGTGCATCCGAGTGGAATGTGGCCAGACCAAACTGAGCCATGCCGTCATCGTCAGCCGCCGCATCCTGAGCGGAAGCCGCCGCATCCTGAAAGTGCCGCAGAGATGTGGGCTCAGCCGGCACAAAAGAATGTGCCGACAGCTCGACCACCTCCGGGCGACCCTCCATCGTGCAGAGCGACTCGAAGGCATGCTCATCCCCAGCGTCATAGAAACGCTGGAAACGAACAGCCAAGCAGTCAGTCTCATAGTCCTCAACTGCACCACAGTAGTGGGCAGACTAAGGACCGCCGTTGGGGCATTCAGCATGCCAGTGCTTCAAACCACTTTGTGCACACTCCGCATTTCTGCAGTGAGGCACGAAGGCACCGCTCTTCCTGTCAAACGAGACAGGAGGAGCGGTGCCAAGCGGCTTAACACCAACACGATGATGCCTAGCAGCAGAGCGGGTAAGGTGCTCGCCCGCAGGCGGTGCCCCTTCCCGCTTCTGCCGCTTTAGGTCACGAACGTCCTGCTGCATGCGCTCCAGCTGCTTCTGCAGACTTGACAACGCCGCAGCCAGGTCAGACGCGCCATCGCCGAACGACAGAGCAGCGACACGGGTGTCAGAGACTTTCAGGCCGTGGCGGAACTGCTCCCGCACACGAGCCTGGATAGTCAGAAGAGACACTCCCTGCCGCTGGTCAGCTCGAGCCAAGGAATTAGCCAAGTCACGGTACAGAGCCGCATTGCCGAGAGCCTTGAGAAACTGCCGCTTTACCGCGTCCTCTGGCAAGTTGTGGGAACGCTGAACGTCCCGCAACAGGCCATTGAACTCACGGATGTCACGGTCAGGATCTTCGCTGCTGGGGATGCGAACCGCCAACAGCGACTCAAAAGAGTCAAAGGGTTCTGAGCGTTCCTGGAGCATGCGCACCACCTCAAGGGCAGCGCGCTTGCCATCTCCAGGAACGTCAGACCCAGAGGCCTCAAGCTCGAATTTTTCAGTTCGAATTTTTGCCGCCAGCGTGCTAACCTCTTTTTAGGGTTTAGTACCTTTTGTGTTGAAATTTTTCAGTAAAGCTAATAAAGTATACTAAAGGTATATTTTAACTTGCTTTACTTGCCCTTTATTCTTTAAAAACCTGTAGTCCTATGGATCCTAGGATCCGTAGGGCAGTGAAGGCGACAACGAGCGACCTTTAATCGCGCCGCCCCTTTTTGAGCACTTAACTGTGCTCAAGGGGGCGGATATTTACTCACCACAAACTAACAGATTAAATTTCTGAGTGTTTGATTGCAGAATTTCAGCAACAAAAACGTGAGTCTCAAGGGGTTAAGGGATTGGCCGCAGATATGGCATCCTTTACGCAAGCGGCTCTCTCAAAGGCGCAAGACACAGTAGTTCTCCTCAAGCACTTCCTTGAGACGCAAGGGAGGAGACACCCAGCGATAGGAAAGTTTCAAGATTCGCTCGCTGTAGTTGTCAAAGGGAAAGCAGCGAACGTCGAGAACTACCTTGCTTCCTTTGCAGGAGGACGCGAGCTTGAAGATTATGTGCTGTGGATAGCAGAGGTAAGCTTCGCTTCCATTGTTCTTCAAAATCTCAAGGAAGAGAGATTGCGCTGAAGGCTTTTAAATTGTTTTACATTGTTTTACTTTTTATTGTGAACGTGTTAACTTCAATCAAGGAAACTCATAGAGCGACATCTCAAAAGAACTACATCACAACGGACTTTTTGTCCGAAGCGAAATTCCTTACCTCAAAAACGGTCGAAGCTACGGAGAGGTTGAAATTGGAAGTCGAATCAAGAATAAAAGAAAGCCTGCTCCGAGATTATGCAAAAAGCGCCCACGCAAAGAGCATTGGAAGAGCAAAGCTTAGAATTACTTGGACTGATAGCCCACAAAGCAAACACACGAACGTTAAAAGTGCATTGGAAAAGGAGAAACACCCGACACAGCAACGGAGAGAACTCGTCAAGCATTTCTTTTTAGTTTGTCTCAATTTAGAACACGCGAGAACTGCTTTCGCTAGGAACATTGGAGAAACACCTCATAGAGTTACACCAAACATCAGTTCACAAAGCAGATTTGTGAACACCAAGCGTGCATTAGACAAAGCAACCAGACACACAACACAACAACGGAAGGAGAGAAATAAACATCTCGTTTCATTCTGTTTCATTCTAGAACAAACGAAAGTCACCTGCGGTAAGAGCATTATAGGAACACACCGTAGAATCAACTCGTATACGAGCATTAAAAGAGAGACCACGGAAATTAAGCAAGCATTGGACAAACCAACGCAACACACGACACAAAAGCCGAAGGAAATCAATAAACATTACGTTTCAGTTTGTTCCATTCCAGAACACGTGAGAGTTACTTGCGGTAAGAGCATTGTAGGAACACACCGTAGAATCAACCTTAACAAGAGCATCACAAGAGAAGCCACGGAATTTAAACAAGCATCGGGTAAAGCAACGCAACACACGACGCACAAATTGAAAGAAACTGATAAGCTTTATGTTTCAGTTTGTTTCATCTTAAAACACGTGAACACTACTTGCGCCAAGAGCATCTTCGGAACACACCGTAGAATCAATCGGAACAAGTGCTTCAAAAGTAAAACCACGGAAAATAACTCAGCATTGGACAAAGGATCACAACACAAACCGAAACAACCGAAAGAAATTGACAAACATCCTTGGAATCCTAAAAGGGGCACGCAACGGCCTGAACCCGGAAGTAACGGCAGAACTATAATTACAACTTCCATTAAGCAAGGGGGAAACTACTTGAGCACATCCGAAAACACAAACAGCAAAATTAGGAAGTGGGCGGCATTGAATTTGTGTGAAGAACAGTTGTTGAGTCTTGGAAAACCCGTTGTTGCTAGAGAAATTAAGAGGGCGGAAGATAGCGGGCTGTCACAGGTCTTCCTGGAGCGGGTTAAGCTCTCGGCTGAAGGGCTTAGAGGATTGGGTTACGAGGAAGGACCGGAGGGAAAGATCAACAAATACCTTGCGGCCCTTGGGGCGAGGGGTGAGTTCAAATCCCACACCATAAGAGGAATCTCTGTCACTTTAGAATCACCGCTGAGCATTAGGAGAAACTTGTTGACCGCAGTAAGGTGTAAGCATAGTAACATTACCTTTCAAAGAAACAAAGAACTCCCCGCTTACATTGGGAAAGCTGGAAAGGGGGAAGCAGGATCCAACATCAATGAGCAACACATGTTGCTGACGGTCTCCTTCCTCCTCGAGTCCGACACTCTTCACCTGGCCTGGGAATACCAGGTCCCGAACTACAAGATCCGGAAGACCGGCCAGGTAAAGACAAAATCCTCTCCCTCAATACCCGCCTTCCTCAATAACAACACACCACACAAACACTTCATCCATCTTGAAACTAAAACACATACTGCCCATCACCGCTCTCCACTGCCCCTCTCTGCCTTCCCTCACCGCCACTCATTACACCTCACCGCCCCTCATTGCCCCCTCACCGCCCCTCACCGCCCCTCACCGCCCCTCACTGCCTCTTACAGGAAAATGGCACTAAAATCAGAACTATGCGACTCGAGCCCAGAGCCCGAAGCACGGAGCACGAGCAGGCGGAGCATAAAGCATTGAGCACGGAGTATGGTCAGACCAAACATAGTGCGCAAAACACGGAGTATAGGCAGATCGAGCACAAAGCACAAAATAGTGAGCACATAGCTTGGCATTTGGGGAATGGGTACACTAAGCATAAAGCAAGAACAATGCAAGCACGAAGCACAAAGCACAAATCACTCAGATTGGGAAATTTGTGCACAAAACAAAGAGAATGGGCACACGGATCAAAGAACACAGAGCACTGTGTAAGGATAGTTCATGCTCAAAGCATAGCACACAGTGAAAGGGAAGCATGGGCACAGACCACACAACATAGAGCAAAGAGCACAGAACCTTGGGAAAATATGAGCACTAAACACAGTGCACATAGCACACAGCAGGTGCAGCTGAAGCATAGAACACAAAGCACAGATCACAGAAAGTGGAAGGGCCGAGCAAAAAGCACCAAGCTTAAAGCTCAGGTTGTAGGCAGGTTGAACAATAAGCACAGAGCACAGATCATGCAATACAAAGCACAGAGTACAGAATATAGAGCACAAAGCAATGGCAAACCTTACATGGAGCACAGAACACGGAGCAAATTCTCTGCACAACTTAAACACATGGTAAGGAATGTGGACAACCAGAGCACAGAAGTTAGAGCACAAAACAAAAACATCCCAAACAAAAAGCACAGAACACAAAAAGGGGGAAAGCCGAGCATAAAGCAGCAAGCAGATAACATAGAACAGAGGCATCATGAGCACAAAGCACAATGCATAAATTGCAGATCACTGATAAATTCAGTCCAGAACAACCATAGAGGAAGTAGGAGAACTAAGCATAGTAAACTGAATTGGGCCAGGAAGCATTGTAATCAGCACACAGAGCAGATACAGTTGAAACACAAAACAATGGGCACAAACCACAGAAAGCAGAAAGGCCTAGCACAGAATATTGGACTTGAAACATCAATCACAAACAATCAGAAAACACAACACACGGCACAGAGCACTAAGTACAGAGCACAAAGTACGGAATGCGTAGCACGGAACAGGGGCAGGCGGAACACAAAGTATAAAACACAGGGGCTCGGGCTCGGACAGCACAGGCATATGGTCAGAAACATGACCAGTTTGAAATCAGGACATAGAACTGGAATTACATGCAGACAGAACACAAAGCATAGGGCTGCACAAGACCATACTGCACCTTGCATTGAAATTTTCCCATCAAGAGCCCCTCAGCAAGCCACAACAAACAATCCTCACTCACAAAACAAAAGCAGCAAGAAACCACAAGCCACAACACGTAGCCTGAAAACAAGTTCGGGTATGAGTGAACAGGCGGACTTCATCGAAGAAGAGCATGAGGGAGAGGAGCCTGAGGAAGAAGATCCGGCATTCGAGTTTTCAGTAGTAGACACTATTGCAAGGCTAGGTAGAGAATGGGATGCCATGTCTTATGCCCTGGTTGAGCATGAGCCAGACGGAGACGTCCGCGATACCTGGGCTTTGGCTTATGCCCGGGCGAGACTGGCTTACCCTGAATACCCCTTAGACGAGGCTGGGCGCCCTCTGAGGATTGGGAGCCATGCCCGTACCCGTCGTAGAATCAGGAAGTACGACAAGTACGGGCTGCCCCTCTGTTGCATCACTTGCAGGTGCAATGGTGCTAACTGGCGCCAGAATACCGACACTGAATCCGAGGGATCAGTATGAAGAACAATGATAGAAAAATGATTGAAGTCAAAAAATTTCTTGTAAATTTTATTATTCTTCAAGTATCACTTGCAATCATAAACATCTGTGCTATAGCCTCACACCCATCAATTCAGCAATTAGAGGTAACCTGGGAAACTGCCCCGAGACAAGACTTGCCGACAACCCATGTTACATGCAATAAGAGTATCACACTGCTGAATAGACCACGCTTTTCACAACTGTTCCACAATGCACAGAGCACAGAACTAGGTCAGCCCGAGCAGAGAGCAGAAAGCACAAAGCATCAGCAAATGGAGTACGGAACACAGTTTAATAAGCATAGGCAGTTGGAATATAAAGCAGATGTTAGAGAGCATAGAACAAGTGAAGTTCAAACACGGAGTCCATTAAGGGAAACACAGAAAGCAAGTAAACCGACCATGAAAATCAGAGCACGGGACAGGGAGGATGTGGAGTCAGATCCAAAAACACATGCTAGGGAGCAGTCAACCTCGAATGCCCGAACACAAGGCATGGAGCACGTGATGCAAAACAATGACAAACCGAGCAGATATTACAAATCACAAAGCATTGGTGGTTTGAACACAAACCACATAATTTGTTTCATTGAAATAGCAAACAAAGCACAAAGGGGACTAAAAGGAATGTCTGTAACAAAACTGCAGGAGAAGGGGACGGAGGAGTTTGTGGCCCCCGCGATGGTGCAGAGGCCCAGGTGTGGATGTCACCGATGTCTGACACACCGCTGTCAGTAACTCCCGAGGAAACTGAAACAGACACAGAAGAAGAAGTCTATCTCACACCGCAACACAACCCATCCCATGTAACTTATGACTTAGTCAGCCCGGAGCACTCAATAGATCATGACAGTGAAGAAGAAGAATCGAGTACCCCCGAGCACAATCCGGTCAAAGTTACCTATGATCTAGTGAGCCCTGACCACGAACCAGACAGCCAGGAAGAAGGGGGGATGTCGCCATGGTAATTTCAAAAAGATTTAATAGTAACATAGCAAAGAATAGGAAGCAACCAACCCTTCATGAAAACAACAACTTGTTGATGATACTATCTGAAGGAGGGAAGGGGAAGATGGGATCAGGGATGCACCTGATGATGAAAATTGTGTGGTTACTAACCATGTCAGTTAAAGCGGGGCAAGGTTTAAGTAAATTGGAGGCCACAAATATGACAATCACAAACATTAGTATGATCAAACCATATGAGGATTGTTTATGGCAGGGGTCAGGCAAAGGACCACTACAGGAGGACCCCATGTCGGACGAGGATGAGGAGGCTGAGGTACGTTTTGACACAATTAAGTGCGGGCCGCCTAGAAGGCCTCATAATGCAACATTCCTTGCCAATCACAGGCAAGATGTGTACTTCATGCAAAAGGTCAAAAAGGATGATTGGGGTGTAGGGGGTTACACTGTCACACACTTGAGGATTGCACAAGAGAGTACGTCACCAGTAGTGTACTTAAACAGAAGCACAATTGTGACTCACAACCAATTGACAGAGGAGGGGCTGGTAACAGACCATGAGCTCACAAACAGTGGGTGTGACCAACAGGAGGGGCAGAAGGGTGGAGGAATGTACACAGCACTGGCAGGGGATGAGGTGGATAGGGAAGCAATCAAGGAGACTGCAGCCAAAATTCGGAATGGGGAGCTCACCAATGCAGTCCAGTTGGATGAGGAGGAAGAAGAGGATGAGCAATTCAAGGGCCAGTTCAGATTCCTGAAGCTGACAGGAAGGAAATATGCAAATATCACCAGAAAGGAAGTGAAGCAGGTCAGGACAGTGGTAGCCGCTGCAATCTCAAAGGCGGGGGGAAATCCAGCTCTGGTGACAGCAACAGCACTGACCTTCGGAGGAGGAAAGCAACCTTTCGTCCTGATTGGAAATGTAGACAGTGAGCACACCCAGTTGATGTTTGACCTCATTCAGATTAAAACAGCGAGCGGAACAGACTGGACAGTCAGGGTGCACAATGTCGGTGACCTCTATTGGGAGGCCCGATGGGCCTGGAAGCCATCGAACAAGCAGGGGAACAGGATGCCGATGAAGGCAAAGGATGTTGCCAACTACCTCCTGAAGCACCCCATGACTGCCGAGCTAGTGGAGGACATCAAATACACTCATGACCGCATCCACCCTATCTCAAACAACCATCAAAAGGTAACAACACATGCCACCTATCAAGCCCGAAATGTTAATACAAGGAATTCAATGAAACATGCACCGAGCACAATTCAGCCCACCACAAAGCAGCAGGTTGTGTCACATAACTTTACAAGTCTAACAAGAACCACTACAAAACTATCGGAGGATAACAGACCGTGGGACACGGGAAACACACGACAGGTGCTGTTTCTGAAGATGAAGAAGGGGGAGGATGGTGAGCCGCTGCAGAAGGGCGGTGATGACTATTTGGTTGATGGGAAGGAACCCCCGGAAATCATGGATTTCCCCACCGAGATGCAGGTTCTGGTACAGGGCCAGGAAAGGGGGAGGCTGGTGCTCTCTTACTTCCAGGGCTTTGAGTACTGCAGCTCGGTCACTCACGGAGAAGACAGGATTGCCAGGCTCAACCACATCAAGTGCATGTGTTACAATGAGAGGATGCTTCAGGGGGGAGAAGCGGGCCTCACCCCTGAACAGAAGGGAAAAGGGGAGAAGCGGGACAGAGGTACCCCTGGCTCAGTCGGAGGAACTAAGAAGAAGCTGAACAAATCCTTCAACACCGTTAGTGGCTAAGTTAAGTCTGCAGGAGACTAGCTCACCTGATTCTCAGCAACTATCTAGGATGAGCAGACAGCTGCAAGCAGTTCATACAAACATAGAAAGCAGAACTTTAAAAACAAAACACCTGTACACTTGCCCCGTTGGAGCACCGTGGCCTAGCACGGTGTCCGCCTTGCCAACGGGGGATCGCCCAGAAAACCCCGGGTCTTGTGTAAAATATATAAAATACTGTTGCAGCAAGCTGACTATGACAATAGCACTAACCATCTGCGGGCCAATTCCCCAAAGTAACAGGCTGGGCACTAATGCAGGAACACAAAATTGCTAAAATGGTCGGGAAGACAAACCCAGCAACAGACAAGATGAGCACTCCAATCGAAGGTATGTTAACCACCACCCTTCACATCATGGCCCGCTATGTATCCCTTCAAAGAAAACGGATGAGAGAGGAACTCACTGCATCACAAGGGCCGCTCATCCTCCTTTGGCACGTGGCATCCTGCCTAGCACACAACAAAGCAAAACTGACAAACAACAACAACCCTGGACCCAGAACTTGGATCAAATGGGCACACGTTAAAACCAAAACAAGACTACAGTATAAGACAAAACCTTATCAAAATGCCCGATACAAGGTAATGAAGGATGCAGTAGGAAGAACTTTCACAACACAAAGGAGAGGCAGACGGTCCAAACATGACCATAACACACCTTTGCATATACCCGCAAGGAAAAAGCTAATGAGAACACTAGCAGGAAGGAATCAACACCCAAACACCCACACAGAAGCAAACAGACCCAACAACCATGGACAAAAGGGGAATCCCGGTCAACTGGAATCAAGCACACCAACATCACTCATTAAAATGGTAGATGCCATACACATCGGAAGCAATATGACTGAAGTGCCATTTACCAGGAAAGAGGTCATGAGGGGAAAAGGGGGGCAGCCCGCTGGGTCATCAACCCTAAACAATAACAGTCTTGAAGCAGAAACAGGACACAACGGTGAAGGGATTGATTCTGAACAGCTAGATGAGGCTCTCAGGCTACAGGACAAAAGCTCGATCCCCCCCATAGGCTATGATGAACTCCTTTCAAAACTGGAAACCGGAGAACCAAGCTTCGTACACCTCATCAGGAAAGCATTGGGCAAACATCTGAGGACCCACTTCGGGGTGAGCAACGGTGAACACTGGAAACTCATAACCCTCCGAATTACAAATGAAAAACACATAGAAGCCTATATCTATGACTCACTTGGGGTAATAACAACAACCGAAACACAAAGCAAACTTGAAGGGGCACTCTCATCTTGGTTGAAGATTCATCACAAAACCATAAACGGGAGAAGTTGGAATGTAGAGGTATCAACGTTCAGACAGCAACTGGATAATCACACATGCGGGATTTGGGTTATCAGAACAGCGGAGAAATGGAGGCAATGGTGTGACAGGAGCGAGCACTTACCATTCTTCACCTATCTAAAGGAAGGGAGCATTGAAGGGGAGCACCACAACTCGGAGGCTACATTACACATTCAGGACCTACAAGAAATAATCCAAGACAGGATCACTCAGCCCAAGGATGAAAGAGGGAACACCAACAAGGACATTACAAAATACAACCCTGTATACAGCAGGAAAGGAGTCATTTCCATAGCCAACATTGAGACACTGTGCTTCAAGTTGAAACTAGACTTCACTTGCACCAACAACAAGCACACCTTTTATGAAATGATAAACGGTAGCCAACAGGAATACAACAATGACATAAACAAACTTCCTCAGACAAAACACCACACCTATATCCTTCATGAAAGTCAGGAATGGACATTGGCAATACACCTGAAACATAAGAACACTGTCCTTTTAATCAAACCTTTCACAAAAATGGGAAAAGAAGGTCATGACAACAAGACACCAGTATATAAACACTTAGGTCTCAGATGTGAGATCGATCCCCAAAACAAAGGCCTTCTGGTCTTCCACACAGCAGTCAAAATTCAGGAAATCCTCCAAAATCTCAGATATGCAGGAGAGCACCAGCTAGAAAGAGACATCATAAACAGCATGATCACTTCTAACATCAAGTATCACCATGGCTTCGGGAAATTCACCAGAAATGAGAAGCTAAACAACAGGGGAGCGGTAGCCATAATTAGGGAGCAACTCAGATATGGGAATATAACCCCTGAGGAAATAGCGCAAAATAGAGAATTCCGGGAAAAACAAGTGGTGGTTGGAGGCATTAGAACAGGGAAAGCAATGGCTTCCAATGCCCAGGGAAAAAGAAACACCCCTAAAACCACGGGCCTGAGGTACCAGGCAGGGAAAAAACTGAGGAGGAAGGTTCAAAATTGTGAGCGGACGGAAAACATCTTTTTCCACAAAAACCTATACGGAGTGGATGGAAGATGCATCAAGCAAAAGGCTAAGCACTCACGGAATGAGGCGGAAAACATACGGCTGCAGGAACTACAGAGAGCTCAAGGGAGAAAGGAACACATTATAGTAATGGGAATGAATATGAGAGGATTGAGACACACAAAGGAGGACCAGGATAGTATGATTAAGCTAGAGACCATCTGTAACCTAGTGCTGGACAGAAAAGCACACATCATATGTGTCTCTGAGACCAAGATCTCAACCACAAGTATGCCAATGGTTAAGACATTGATGCTCCAGAAAGGTTTAAACTTTAGAATTTCACACACGGATGAAAAGGCTAGTATAGGGTCCCTCATAGTATGGAACCCCAAAGATATACCGCTTACACCCAATGCAACCTATGTGGACGGGGCACAAAAAAGGTCAGTCATGATTCGGTTTACAGGCACAAAGGGTTTTTCGTTTTCGGTGGCAAGCGGGTACATGAACGATGCCAGCCTCAAAGAGGAACAAGAGGACTTCTATAAAACCCTTAAGGATTGGGCAGCCAAGTCAGGAGACAACAGAAACAAGGCCCACATAGAAATAGGAGACAAGAATTGCACACTGACCCAAAGCCAAAGGATAACAAAAGGTCAGCAGATGTCATACAAAGATCACCAGACTAAGAACAAACACCTCTTAAGTTACTTCAATGATGACAGGACAACATTAACAGAACTTATCACACACATGCATCCAGAATGTAATGAGATATTCACAAGGGTTGTGAACAACAGTTCAAAAGCAAAACTCACTCATATAATGGCAAACAAAGGAATGGAAGATAGAACAGCGGCTGCTGGTTGGCTTGAAATGAACCCATACATAGTTTCAGACCACGGTATAGTTTGGGCTCAGATTGACATCAGAGGAGAGCAGATACACCCTGAAAAACAGAAACATACTCCTACGGAGGAACCGCGCCTGAACGGAGCAAATGACACTACACATGACAAGTACCCTGGTTTCCCAGTAAGACTGGAGCACACAGAGACGGTAGGAGGTTTTAGAAAGCTTACAAAGGCTGCGGTAGCCAGAATCTTGGAGAAAAATGGATACACCATAAAGCATTTAGCAAATGCAAGCATTGAACAAAACAATGCAGCACAAGTAATAAACACTGTTCTAGGAGACACCACAGACTACAATATGAAAAAGGAGGATATCCACGGAGACAACCTAAAGGAAGACTCAAGCACATGGAAGGGAAAGCTGACGAGCACAAAAGGTAGCATAAAGTGGCACAACAAGACCAAAGAATGGTGGATACACATGGACTCACCTTGGAACTCCGCACACATCCGCTCTAGGGGCATTGGCATGCCAGAGGGAGTGACACAGCATGGTTACACGAAAATTGGTAATCTTTGGAGCTTGAAATTCCCAATCAATTATGGGAAAAAAGATGTTTTGAAATACCTCAAAACACACTTTCATTTGGGAAACACTGAAGTCTTAAAACTCGAAGGACCTAAGGAGCATGGAGAAGGGCACATATGGGACATCTGCATGCACCAGAGCCTGCAAGCAGAGCATTGGAGTCATTGCGGCAAACCCCTAGCAGCCCTTGACAAAACCAATGCATACAACTTCAAATATGCCACTGGGTGGAAAGCCTATACAGAAAGACTACAAAAGCTAGTAAACAAAAAGCAAGAATTGGAGGGCAGTAAGAAGAGTATGGATAACTGTAGTCCCCATAAAGAAGATACGGACCAAACTTGGGACTTCATCCATGAATCAGCAAACAAAGCGGCGTGTGCCGCATTTGGAACGAGGGGTAAAAAGATGCACAAAAGGCCGGTCCCATCAGCCACATCAAATTATCTATACAAATGGCTTCAGTCATTGCGGAAAGCACACCGAATGCTGGGAGAGATAGAAAAGGAGAAGGACTTGGAAGCAACAGAATGCCTCGTCAGTACCATTCCTTGTGACAGTCTTTGTAGGAAGCCACAAGAAACGGCTGAGGCATGGAGTATCAGACTTGAGGCGAGCCTGCCAACAGTTACAAAAGCATTCCAAGAAAGCAGAATCAAGGACATAAGATACTGGAAGCTCCGGGAGAAGGAAGAGATGCAACATCTGTTTGCAAAGAAAGTTTCAGCCTTCTTGGACAGAGCTTTAGGAAACAAAAAAGGGACGGAAAAGGGTGCAGCTCCAGAATATGACGACAAAGGTGAGGTACCGCTAACAGCAAATGAAAGAAAGCAAGCCATTTTAAAAGAATACAAAGAAAATAAACTCTTCTCCACAAGACCCGAAGCACCCAAGCACCTACCCCCATGGTTGAGATCGATTTTAGAGAACAGCCCCAAACTACCTCAGCATGTCACCGAGCAGCTAGCAGAACCTATACTCATGAAGGAGTTGGAGGCAGTCTATGGATCATGTGGAGTATCCACAGCCCCAGGCCCATCGGGAATGCATTATGCACAATGGATACAGGGACCCCAAAATCTCCAGGAATTAATACTTGAAATGTTTAACAACATTCTGAGGACAGGCTCTTTTCCAAGATTAGCAAAAGCGGGCTTCATTCAACCGATCCCCAAAGATCCAAGCAAACCGTGCACCTCAGATAATTCCAGACCACTCACCATGCTGGAAACAGGCATGAAGTTGTTCAATTCCATCATTGCAAATAGAATAAAGAAGGCTTTATCCAAACATCCGGTCTTTTTTCCAATCCAAGATGCCTTCTTACCCAATAAAAACATTGAGGATTCGTTGCAAGTCCTAAATGAAGTTATTTCCGATGCTAACAGATTCGACAAAGAACTGCATGTTGTCTACCTGGACCTTAAACAAGCTTTTGACCGAGCAGAATTTTGGATGAGCAAACTAGCATTGGAGAAAATAGGATTGCCCGAAAACATCATTACAATCATCTCGGACATCACATCCGAAGCATCCCGATCAGTCCTTACATCTGAAGGCATGACAGATGAATGGATGCTCGAATGCGGGGTGCCCCAAGGAGAAGTCCTGAGTCCCCTAAGGTTTGTGGCAATTATGGACATATTGGCCATCTGGCTGGCAGAAAGGGCTAACGGGAAAAACCCCATGAAAAAGACCTACGGGTATGCCCTGGAGAAACCGAGAGATGCTACCAGAAACCCGGGAGCTACTTCACCCCAGAAGAACAGGAAATGGCTGAACATGAATTCACCGCCTAACATCTTTGCTAGATTCTTCTGTGATGACATCATCCTGATAGGGAAATCAAAAGAGGAAGTACAGGACATGCTCGGGGTGATCAATGAGTTCATGAGGTTCATAGGGATTCCCATTAATGCCAAAAAATCTAAGTACTCCCACAGGAAACCTGCAAGACAGAGGGGCAAAGCATATGAAGGGCATATCGAGTTGGAAAAGAAACTCATGTCCGGAGGTATGCTGAAAATCGAAGACGGAGAGGAAGGGCCCAACACATGGTCCGAATGGCTTCCACCCAAGATCCCCTGCCTATCTTGAATATAGCAACAGAACTGAGGCAAACCGATACTTAGGGGTTTGGTTTGCGCTGGATGGTGGATGGGAACACCAAAAACAGATACTCATGGATAAGCTCACCCAAAGCCTGCTGTCAGTTCAAACACAAACCTTAAACTTGAACCAGCTTCGTTACATAATCAATGCGGTTGTTGTACCAAGAATGGCATATCCCTTAAAAGTTACATCGACCATTAGCACGGAAACAAACAATGTAGCAAAAGAAATTGATGGCACAATAGCAAACTTTGTCTTGAGATACTTAAATTGTCCCATAGACACAAACCATCAATTAGTCTGGACACCGGCCGCACTAGGAGGACTGGGGATTGACAATGTAACAGACATTGCCCATGCTACATGCATCTCGGAAACCTTAATCACACTATGCAATACAACAGAATACGAATATTGGAGTGACCAGATCATACAGGGAACACACGGCACACCGAATGCACACCTGTACAGAGACAACAGCAGCACATGGAGCAGAATGGCAAGTTATGTTATGGAAAGAGAAGCGAGGGAACTAAAAATTCAGGGCTCTCCTTTATCCCACCACCTCCCTTTCAAAAAAGCCACGGATAAAGGCGGGAATTGGTTCAAACGGGTGAGCTACATATTGTCAAAATATGGATACTCTATAGACACAAAGCATTCAACCCTACAGGACTACGAGGAACTACAGACCTTTCTTTACTCGTCACTCCCGAAGCCTGTGTATGAGAAGATAAGTATGCTAGTTGCAACTCGGAATCTTAGATACATGGGTTCCTTTCTTCAGTCTTGTGGAGGGCTTATGCTTAGCTGGGAAGAATTAAGGGCAAAGCATAGCCTACAAGGAACAGAACCTCCATCTTGGTTTTCAGCCCTCCAGACAGAGGTTATATGTGACTCGTCAGGGGCAGAACTGCGGAAGGTTAAATCCAAATACAGAGATACACCGCAAGCCCCGGAGGAGGGCATGATGTGCTGGAAAGGGACAGGAATGGGCCAGGAAGGGATGAAGCTAGTCACAGTTCAGAGACATGACACCGGCTTAGGCACTTTACAACTGAAGATGTACACCAAGAATCAAGAAGGGACATACATACCAGACAAAACAGGACTGAAGACCTTATCAGTTAATGAATATCACATATTGCAGGACGGTACAACCCTAATGCCGGTGAACCAAAACTTTTTGAGAATGCATGCCAATAGTACAGCTAGGATCAACATGAGAGAAGGACCGGAAGCCGAGACATACTTAACATATGTTGGAGATAGACTCAATGACCTTTTCAGAGCAAGATGCAACAACTCATGTGCAGCGGATAACAGTGAGTTCAGCTGCCCGAGTGCATCAGAGGATGAAGAACAGGGCGCACATGACGGAGCAGATAATAGGGTTAGCTTTGACTTTGCAAGTGACGGATCACTCTACAAAAGTTCATCTTTTGCAAGTTGCGGAGCAGCATACATGAGATTTGAGGAGGGAGACCCTACACCGGTCATGAGTAAACATAACATACCAAGGGAAGCGCCTATCACTTCACCCACAGCAGGAATCATAGATAACATCCATAAACCTAGCTCTACTACTGCAGAAATTTTAGGCCTCAGAAAGTTACTCCAAGATCGGAAGCATGAAATTCTAAACACCATGGTTCCCCTTACCCATGTAATTGACTCCATGGCAACTATCAATGCTGTAAACCGTGACCCTGGAACCCTAAATGTCAGGGACCTTATGCAAGAGCCAAACAGAAGGGACCTGGTAGCCATTAGACTGATTCTGGAGGAATTAGGATTTTACAACACAATGGGACAGGCGAAACTCCTGATCAAATGGATCAGAGGGCACAATAACGATAGGCTTCATGACAAAGTAGATAGGACGGCCAAAAGAGCGGCATTTAGATACAGCGGGAGACAGCTCAGGTTCGACGAAGACGGGGACTTAGATTTTTCTCTCCTCTTTCATGAACAATCCATAACGGGAGGCATCAGGAACCACATTAGGAGACTCCAAAGATTGAGCCACCACAAAAAGTGGAAAGACATGCATGGACAAGGCAGGGCACTCAGGCTATTGGAGGAGAATCATGTGAAACCAATCAAGGATGTATCAAAGATTGCATCCAAGTACTTCACAGCTTATAGGTGCAGGGAACTCACAGGCCTACAGGCATCCCCACATAGAGCACATAGGATGGGAATTGGTGAAAGCCCGACCTGCCGGACGTGTGGCACAACAACACAATGCACCTACACACACATCCAACTGAACTGCCCAGGAGAAGGAAATGAACTACACCAGTTAAGGGAAAACCAGCAGGAGGAAATGAAAGAAACCATCAGAAAAGCCACAGCGGGAGACCCGAGACTGATAATAGAAGGCAGTAACACAAGGGGAGGCATCATCAGCCCCTCCGAAATTTTCCCCTTAGCAGAAATAGACAATGACTTAACAGCCTTTAGACCACTTGCTGCTCTACCAGAGGCTAGCATGTACAGGTTGTCAAATACTAGGAAAGGCACTGTAGCAGTAGCTGCTGCGCCCATAGACACGAACAGTGATGGCAGTCACAACTTCCAAGACCTTCAGTACATCAAAAAGAAAGAATTCTGGAAGTTAGTTGAGTGGCATAGGCTGACAACTGATACACCTCAGACATCGATCAGCAATTACACACAACGGGCCAATGATATTCACTCGGCACTTATAGCATGTAATACTGAGTCGGGTGACCCGAAGAATTGTTATGCGATAAGAAGAGACCTATTAGATATCATCATAGATGAGAGAGGCCTAGGAAAGGACGGATGTGAGCTTTTCTGTAACCCTGTAAACTCCCACCCAGGAATCAAGTCAAGGAGGTGCATTCCCACGGCGGCTATGAAGGAGGCGTTGAGACCCTTTTGCCACAAGGGGAAGATAGGGTGGGATGGACTTGCAAGAGATGCATATGTCAACAGTGTCACGGGAAAAGGGAAAAAGGTATATGGGAACCCACCCTTTGATGGGGGGGTTCTCAGGGAAGCATCTGCTGTTATGCAAACGTTGTCCCGTGGCCTAGAGGCGGCCAGGACTTCGGAGGGATTTGAGGGAATTTGGATCCTACCATTGTCGCCAAAGAACCTCAAAAAGTGGACAGGTAAGGGTTTTAAGTTAATTTTCAAGTACCCAAGGGGGACCATACCTTTCATTCCACATGATTATTGGTCGGGTAAAGGGCCCTACACAATGCCAGGGGAGGGATGTTACAAAGATAAGTACTCAGATGTGGTCATATTGTCCATTGATAGTGAGAGCATGGGGTGTCCTGTTAGTAAGAAACTTGATAATGAGAAAATGCAATACAAGTTGCTTCAATGGTTCATAAATGTAGTCCCGCATAAAAAGATCACCCCCAAATTGCTCAAAGAAACGGGCCTGCACCCGGATATGATTGAGCAAGCCCTTAGTGAGAAAGATTGTCTGTTGCCGCCCCGATTGTGCCCGTGGGTGGGGGGCAGGAATAATGTAGAACAACGAAACCAGTATCCTGGAGCACACTTGGATGGCGGGCACAGGAACGCAGGAGGAACCCCCTTCCTTAATGCGGTGGAGTGGCCGGAGGAACTTGCTCTTATGGGGTACTTACCAGAAGGCTTTGGCAAGGTGCTCAAAGGGATCGGGGTTCCACATCGGGGGGTGAAGACACTCTTGAAAAAACTGTCCAGGATGTGTAGGCGTCATGCGAGGGAAAGATGCATATTGCATGAAACGGGAGCCTTACCTGAAAGTGGCATTGTAGAAGAGGCACCCAGTATTCAGGAGCTCTGCATGGGGGATAGGAAAGAAACCGAGGCGGTACAGGCAGCAGGGGAAATGCTAGGCAGCTATGTGAACCCCCACCCTCCCCCCAGCCCCCACGGGGCTGGGGCCCCTTAGGGCCCCGGCCCTAAGGGGGCACCACCGGCC
>LGRX02034617.1:0-46656 GCA_001247695.2 Cymbomonas tetramitiformis
AAAAGCGGCCTGGCACCACCAGAGCGGATGCGTCAACGAAGAGGGGGCAGGGGGATGGAAGGTGAAAAATGCGGCGAGCCCCCACTCTGCCGCCAATGAGCGCGCAAGCAGAGGGGAGAATCGGTGGGGTTGGTGTTGTAACACCACCGCACCCCACCACACAGTGGCCAAGGGGCACGAAGGGTGGAGCGGAGAGCGGAGGATGCTGCGGACGCAACTCGTCGTGCTCAGAGTTGTCGTCATTGGCGAAGGCGATAGACTCGATGTTGGTGTCTGGTGCATATGCACCACCAGACACCACCAGACCATAGCCAGGTGCAGGATGCCGTCGATGGACTCGAAAAGATGCAAACGCCGAATGAACAGTTGGCATGCGCGCATTCTGGCGGTCAGCGGACATGGTGGCTGACCGCTGGCTGGAGGATTCCGCGAACGCGAAGTTAGGGTTCCCAAGCGAAGACATAACTTTCTGAAAAATGAACCAAATCCAGCGATGGATGGGTCAAATTGGGGTAGATTCTGACGAGGAAGACGCCGTTGACGTCAAACAAGTCGTGTGGCAAGCCAGTTGTCCTGCAGGAGCGGTGCTGCTGTCCAGAAAGGCGAGGGCGCGTTTGGGTGCGTGCCTAAAACGTAACTCTTCGTAAAATTAACCAAATCGGGCGATGTAAAGGTGGCCGATAACCTGACAAGAAGTGAGAAATATATATATAAGGATATATATATGTCGGGCGCTGAGGAGCGGAACTGTCTCGCAGGGGCAGGTGCTCTCGGATACTAAGATGATATAAAATACTTAGGTGAGTGTTTTATAGCACACTGACAACCGTGACAACGGACACTGGTGACACCTCGGGCTGAGGGGTGACAGACGGGAGACCCACTGTGCCCCCCCCCTTACAGTGGGGGTGGCAAGATTGGGCTCCCCGTGACACCGGCCCGCCTGCCAGTGCACATCCAGAGATGTTAAGGCTCTGCCGAGGTGGCGACACCACCATAGGGACCATACCCAGAGGCCCCTACAAACATGCATTCTGGCCGAAACCCTGAGGCGCAGCCGTCACCGCTGAACTCAAAACCTGCATAAGCCGCTCCTGCACCACCGGGCTCAAAGAATCAAAGCCGGGGTACAGGCAAAGTTGCCAGATACACATCACTAAGGACTCAATGGTGATGGAGTTGACGTCGCCGACGTTGTTGTCGATCTCGGTACCGCCGCACGTACCCAGCTGTTGCTCCCACGATGCCGAAGTAAAATAGAGAAACGAAGCAAGCAAGCATGATATAATTAGGCCGAAGCCCCCAAGGGTGTACACCGCAGCCGAGCGCGGCCACCGGCGAATAAACCGCCCATGATACTCGGCGCGCGATTCGTTCCAGTTCGTTCTCCGGTCGTATCGTCGCGGTAATTTCGTTATATACGACCAATCAGCTCCGTGTATCGTAATTATATGACGCTGATGCAAACTCGTCACGCTTGAAGCCAGAGCGCAGCAAGGCTCGATCTCTCGACCTCGTGGTGGTATAGGTCCACGTCTTAACCAACTCAACCATCTGAGCGCTCATATCTGTCAATAGGATCGTTTTCAAAGTTATCATTACCTTTCGGATAAGCGTCCTAGTCTTATCATATCAATTGATATATGTTTGATTATTCTAAAACAAAATCTCGATACCGGCCCTTGCTCGCATTTAGCCCGACATGCCATCCATCAGTTCATACCACGATTTCTTATGTATACGACGGAAATCCCATCTCCGAGCCAAATGGCATGCCGCATGCGACCATCTCCCTAATGTATGAACATAGCAATCCGGCCTATAAACTCGAAACCCACTACTCAATTTGCAACTTTCAACACCAACGACTTCCACACAACCATAATTTGCTCCACCCAACTAGACTCCACAAGCTATTACACCTTGCAGGTTGTGGACTCCCACGAGTGTGCTAAGAAGGAATGCCTAAATGCGCTCACCACCGCCGAAGTTCACCGAAGTTAAGATGGACTCCAAGAAGAAATTCGAAAACGCATTCGGTAAGAGACTTCACAAGAAGGAGAGGAAGAATGATTGTAATAATTGCCCGCCAAGTCCACTGGCCGCACCACCACCACGGCCTTCGTGACCGAGCACCGAGGTGTTTTGTGACACTACCTGCCACTCACCAAGGCCCACATGCATACCACCGGCAGCTCCCCTTCCACAGATTCCACACCTCTCCCTCCAACTGATAGCCCCAATTCCACCCGTCCCCTACTCACCCGTCCCCTCCTGAGTCCCCCGCGCTCAAAGTAAGATTGCCGATGTCAGCCTCGACACCACCTACTTTAAACCTCGTTCGACACAGCCTTGCACCCCGACACACGAATTGGGCTGGGAGCACGCATCGGGGCGGGCGCACAAAACTTCCAACCAGCCGGCAGTGGCTCAGGCTTGCCCAGAGGCTGTTATTACACCTCACACTATGGTTCACCTCAACAACCCTCATCGTAATTGACTCTATGCCGCAGGTATCATTCCTGACAGCGCTACCAGGACATTACACATGGATTGAGAGAGCTATATGAAAATTGCATCGTTTGCAAACAATCACTCTTTGCAGTTCTCTCCATTCCGCTTCACAGAAGGGGACTTGAATCTCAGTTTCCTCGTTTGAAAATATCACATCCCTGCGGATAACTATATTGCGATACCTCCGCAAAACAAATTTGGGAAAGTAGCAGCCGCGGTCTATGAGAATCTGAGGAACTAGTGGAGAAGATGTTGTTGGAGTGGAATACATGTATTAAGCTCATGAACAAAACCGGTCTCTTCGCTTCGAAGTTGCTCGTGAAGTTCATCATGCCTTCATACCCCTGTGGAGGATCCACACACATCCCAAGGGAGGTGAACTACCGGAAAGACATCAAAATACCTTTCTAGAGTTGATGCCAGGAAAGTTGGTAGCACAATGCAACGAGTGCAAAGGCAAGGCGTAATGTCATGTCATGTGGACAAGTGTACACTGGCACTTACACCTCCATAGATTCATTCCAAGAAGCAACCCATATGATAAATAGGTCTAGCTGATATCAAAGCTCGTTGCAGTTGTGAAGGGTCTTACTTATTCTTCATGACCTTCTCCGCGATCTCAAAACGGTTCTCCCAATTCAAACAGTTATATGGCACCGCGCAGGGGTTGCCCTCGATGCAAGAACAGGAAGACTTATCATCTCCGTCGAGGGCTCTTCGGGAACCAACTCCTTCCGCGTTGACAATGTCTATGGGTCCACTCTTCTCAGCATCTGGGTCCTCCTGCGTACCCGGTGCGACGTTTGATGCCACAAGCAGACGCAACAATAATTAACGCTATGCACTTCCCCAACACTACTTAGATATGATTCAGTAAGGAGGAATACAGAGTGTATGAAGTCACACTTGACGCGTTGTGGGGATGCATGAAGCTTACCTCGATTCGCAGCTCGTACTGCTGTTTGTGTTTAAGGCCGTAGAACCCGTCTCCTGCCTACACCAATCAACCGATGGAGTCACAAGACAACGTTAGTTGTACCATAGAAGCAAAATTCGTTGCAGCAGATTTCAAAAGCAAACTAAATAAGGTCGAGTTGCTACAACTGTAGTCAAAGGCGGCATTGAAGACTCTCCCAACATCTTCGTGCAGCTCGCGGGCTACGTAAGTCTGCAGTTCAAAGGTGAATAACATGAATAAACGGTGTTCGTACGTATTCAAGTTGATTGCCCTCGCAGTCGACAATGGTTTTCTTGAAAGCACCTTTGAACACATAGGAGATGGCGTATTCTTCGTCGACCTAACTCATACCAAGTCCCCTCTCACCTCAGGTGAGGACATCTTTAAGAGACTTCTCATAGTTTCACTGGACCAGTATAACCAAAATTTATGTATGCATATATATATATACATATATATATATATATGTATCATCCGAAACAAATTACATACACTGTCTTTGCACAACTAGTTTCCATACATTGCAAAAGGACTTCTCTCACAGGGCATACCGTTGGCCAGTGCAACTTCCCCTTCGCCACCAACGATAGTAAAGTAGCTATTATATTGGTTGTATTTCAATTGGACGCGTCCTTCACCCTCACCAATCTCCGCGTCATCTGCACTCGACAAAGGCACGAGTCTTTTAATCGTTTGGTTTGCAAGACCACACGTAGTACACAATCATTGAAGTCGAGTATACAACACCGGACAGAACACGCGTTCCAACCGTTACCTTGTGTATCACGTTGGAGTCGCTGCCGTATGATAGGGCCTTTCGGGCCTTGACTGACCACTTTTTTAACAGCCTTTTTCTCAGAAGGTTTGATGACCTCTGAGGGTTTGGAGAAAAATCCTTTCATTATGTGAGGTTTGAGGACGCACGCAGGTTGACTTCCTTTGATCGACTGAGAAAAGCCCGTAATCGCACAAATCGAAGACCAAAAGCACCCTTTCCGAATCACATAGAGAGTGGAAACGATATACAAGCACGCCTATATATTCTCACCTTTTTTTACGCCTTTGCCTCTCTTCGAGATTCACTCTCTTTGCCACTCTTCGAGAAAATATTTTTTTGACGCATAAAAGCAGAAAAATACAATATAGAATATTTTTCTCGATTTTGCATTTTCTCGATCGATGCAAAAAAGCGGTCTTTTCGATTTTCATTTTCGATTTTGGGACTCCGCTCTCGTCTGGCTCTCCCGTCCGCTTCGCTTCGCTTCGCTGGAAGCACGAACGGAAGGGGCAGACGAGAGACGAGAGAGCCCATTTCAGGGTTTGGGATTTGGGAGCAAATTGTGCCGGAACGGAACCTGTCGTGTGACGCTTTTGTACCACTATGAGGGATATGAGTGAATTTTTATCGATCATCGCTGAAGCTGGCATTATCTTTCGCTTGTATAACTCTCTGGTCTGAAAGATGCAGGTTATCGTAGGTCGTGCGGTTGTCATCTGACAAAGCAGTTTGGTCGCTTGTTAGTAGCTTTGCAAGTCCAACTTCATTGCAACGTTTTCAAACTTCTCTACCGGTGTGTGCGACTTGTTTCAATCCGCAAGTCCACGCTAATTGTACAACGTCCACGACACGTTTACTCTCACTCCTGTTCGTCAGATACCGATCAGTATCATATGCTTGCTCATACCGGGCAGGATAAACTCCCTTAAACTATTTTTCCGCCCAGACTTTGTGGTCGGACTGCTTTGAAAGTACGCATTGAAGATGCCTCCCCGTCGATTATTGAAGAAGACACTTCCCTCGGCGAACAGGTCACTAATTTATTTTCCTTGTCCGCAATATTTTGGGAATTTCGGCGCCTTCTGCGGTCCGAGTAGAGACTTATTTGGTACGTTCCACGCAATACAGTCCAATCAGATACATCGTGTACACCGCGCTCGCGATTCTGCTTGTGGTATCTTTCTACGTCAAGCCAAAAACCTCGTACACGCCAGGTTACTCCTCCACTTTTGTCTCTTGCTGCGCCAGAGCGCTGTTACTTTTCCGATTCCTCGCACACCCGCGCGTATCCCTGCATCCCATCCGGGCTTGGAATGCGACTGACCCTGCGTCTCTCCGCAAGTCAGTTGCTGCTTTGTAGCAAGTTGCTTCAGTCCGACTGTGTCCTCAGAACGCCGACGCAGCTACTTAAGTTTCTTATGAGATTCTCCTGTGGTGATCACTTCCTGGCTTTGTGCGTCCGCCTTTAGGTGTTTCTGGGATCGTCCAGCAAACACATCCCACAGGAGCCGAGGTGAGTGTAAACGAATCTCATCGAATGCTAATCACATCGCTAGATCTTTGCAGCACGCGCAGCAGTCTCCTCGAACTAGTGATTTGCAGCAGAAGCAAAGGCAACCACAAAGACTGAAGAGGATGCGCTCGTTATAGCTGCTCCAACTCATATTATCTTCGCGCGATTCCCTTTTCTGCAACCTATTTTGAAACCGTATCCTTTCGCGCAATAGTCATGCGAAATTTACAGCGTGCACTTTACTCCTGATTGTTCATGCCAAAGCATAGACTAGGCTCTCTTGCTGTAAACATCCAGGTGCATGCAACGATGCTACAACGGCCTGCAGACGAGCTCAACGCAAACGTTCGACGTGCAGACCACTCCCAACAATCAGATTTGCTCGCGACAGCGGACCACGTATCCTCTCAACAGGAGTAAGGGACCTACACCTGTGCTCTGCGTAACTGTGTATGACGTACCACTGCCTGCATCCGACAGGTGCATCTTTGGGATGGCTTGGTGACGGTCTGAAACTTTGGCACTGTGCATCCCAGTACGACTCGATGATATCCCGCCGAGCTGTATATGATGGTGTCCCGCCGGCAGAAGTATTAACAAAAAGTTTGCCATTCAACATGGATCTCTCATTGCTTTGGGGTGGCGTATCGAGGTTGTTGCAGGGCGCCACTCAAACGGCCCGAAGCTGCTGGACAGGATCCTTTTGAAGGTGAGCGCTTCCAGCCTATTTTCAACGTTCATGTTTGCAGAGGGAAAGATAGATCATTATCAAGTCATCCAATGCGTGAGCGATATCCTAAAGTGATTGAAATAGCACACATGGTAATATGCCGGAAATATTGTATGATAGGGTTCCTGAAAGACACCCGACCGGTGTGGTAAGGGGGCCCGCCAAAAGGGAAGATGGAAGCCACAGGTAAATTCCAGGCAGGTGGGGGACGCAGCTGTGGCTGTAACATTCCAGGCAGGTGGGGGATGCGCTGCGGCTATAGCATTCCAGGCAGGTGGGGGACGCAGCTGCGGCTATAGCATTCCAGGGAGGTGGTGGACGCGGCTGCGGCTGTAACATTCCAGGCAGGTGGCGGAGGCAGCTGCGGATGTAACATTCCAGGCAGGTGGGGGACGCAGCTGCGGCTGTAACATTCCAGGCAGGTGGGAGACGCAGCTGCGGCTGTAACATTCCAGGCAGGTGGGGACGCAGCTGCGGCTATAACATTCCAGGCAGGTGGGGGACGCAGCGGCTGCGGCTGCAGCATTCCAGGCAGGTGGGGACGCGGCTGCGGCTGTAGCATTCCAGGGAGGTGGGGGACTCGGCTGTGGCTGTAACATTCCAGGCAGGTGGGGACGTGGCTGCGGCTGTAACATTCAGGGAGGTGGGGGACGTGGCAGCTGCGGTTGTAACATTCCAGGCAGGTGGGGGAGGCAGCTGCGGCTGTAGCATTCCAGGCAGGTGGGGACGGCTGCGGCTGTAGCATTCCAGGAGGTCGGGATGCGTCTGCGGCTGTAAGATTCCAGGCAGGTGGGGGCATGGCTGCGGCTGCAGATTCCAGGCAGGTGGGGACGCAGCTGCGGCTGCAGCATTCCAGGCAGGTGGGGACGCGGCTGCGGCTGTAGCATTCCGGGAGGTGGGGGATGCGGCTGCGGCTGTAACATTCCAGGCAGGTGGGGACGCAGCTGCGGCTGGCAAGATTCCAGGCAGGTGGGGACGCAGCTGCGGCTGTAACATTCCAGGCAGGTGGGGGACGCGGCTGCGGCTGTAACATTCCAGGCAGGTGGGGGTCGTAGCTGCGGCTGTAACATTCCAGGCAGGTGGGGTAAAAGCCACCGGTCTGACGTTCCAGCAAGGCATGGGGGAAAGCCACGCGTGTCATCTCTCAGGAAGTTGGATGCCAGAGCATCACATCCCAGGCATGGATGGGGAACCGTGGCGCGTGTAACATTCCAGGCGGGTGGGGAAATTGTTTTGCGTGTTGCACTGGCTCGCCTACACGTGAACAGCCTGCAACGCCCTTGCACCCCCGACATTCCCACCAGATTAATAAGCCGAGGTTGCAGCGCCCTTGGACCCCGACATCCCCACCAGATTGAAAAGCCGAGGTTGCAGCGCCTTGGACCCCGACATCCCCACCAGATTGAAAGCCGAGGTTGTAGCGCTCTTGGACCCCGACATCCCCACCAGATTGAAAAAGCCGAGGCCAGCGCCTTGCACCCCGACATTCTACCAGATTGAAAGCCGAGGTTGCAGCGCCCCTTGGACCCCCTTCGACATCCCCACCAGATTGAAAGCCGAGGTTGCAGCGCCTCTTGGACCCCGACATCCCCACCAGATTGAAAAGCCGAGGTTGCAGCGCCCTTGGACCCCTGACATTCCCACCAGATTGAAAAGCCGAGGTTGTACGTTTCCTTGAACTCGACATTCCCACCAGATTGAAAGCCGAGGTTGTAATACTTGCACCCCGATATTCCCACCAGATTGGAAAGCCGAGGTTGCAGCGCCCTTGGACCCCCGACATCCACACCAGATTGAAAAGCCGAGGTTGCAAGCCGTTTCTTGGACCCCCCGACATTCCCAATTCCCCGTATTGAAAAGCCGAGGTTGCAGCGCCCTTGACTGACATTCTACCCGATTGAAAAGCCGAGGTTGCAGCTCCCTTGGACCCCGACATCCCCACCAGATTGAAAGCCGAGGTTGCAGCGCCTTGACCCCGACATCCCCACCGATTGAAAGCCGAGGTTGCATGCCTCTTGGACCCCGACATCCCCACCCTGATTGAAAAAGCCGAGGTTGCAAACAGCTTCTTGGACCCCTCTCGACATTCTACCCAGATTGAAAAGCCGAGGTTGCGCCGCCCCTTGGACCCCGACATCCCCACCTCGATTGAAAAGCCGAGGTTGCAGCGCCCTTGGACCCCGACATTCCCACCAGATTGAAAAGCCGAGGTTGCAGCGCCATGGTCGGAGTGGCATCGAGGCTCCCCGTAAGCCATTGTTGACGCTGATAAATGCCGCGAATTGGGCCCGTGTCTTTCAGAGATGCACACGCGCAGTGACCATGCCAGGGACGAGGCTGGTGGCGTGGAGGCGGCGAATGGCGTGGGAGAAGGGCGGATGGTTTCCGAAGAGACGATGCCTGGAGATGAACTCGATGACGAGCAAGACGGGCACTTCGCTGCGTCAGCACAACATGTACACGACGGCGAGCAGGTGGGGGCCCGGACAAGTCTCCTTTGCGGAAGCTACCATATTTACACCACATGCGCGCCGGGTGCGGACGTGCCCAGAGGTGCGCAGAGCCCTTAGTGCACGTGGCCAGAGGGGTGCGTTACAACTCTACCACACTGGTTTTGTTGAGGGGTTGAGGGTCGAGACCATGGGGAGCAGGCAGGCGCTCTGGATGCCCACAGCGTCAAGGAGACTGTGTTTGGAGGTCGGATGAACTACAGTAAGTCCCGTTGCCACGCTAGGAGTTGCCCGCAGCCTCCGCCCGCCAGTGGTGCAGACGGTCTTGACACCTCCGCCCTCGACCTGTCTTTCTTACCATGTTGTGCTCGGGTTGGTGGCCCATCTGAGGGGACATGTGGTGGATCGTAGGCGAGGTGCTCGCTGAGCTATACATTCCACGCACGCCGACGTGGCCACAGGCGGAGGTGCACCGCCTCGTCATCAACCGGCAGTCACCCTTCAACAAATATGACCGTCATGTCAAGGCACGTGCGCAGCTCGCTGCGGCATACTCCGACTTTACCCTCTGCCCACGCTGTGATAGGGTGAACTGCCTAGGTAGGGGAATGCCTGGTGCTGCCGCGGGCGGCTGCCGCTGACCAGGTGTCGGCGTTGGAAGGGGGTGAGGGGAGACGCAGGGCCCGGCACCCTGGATGCCCGCCACGGACCTTCACGTGCGCTATGGAACCTGCGCTGTGGTCGGCAACGGTGCGCTGGCGCTGCTGAGCCGCCTCCACGTGTTCGAGCATTTGCGTATGCGGCTTACCTGCGAGCCATGACCCAGGGTTGGTGCGGGAGAAAATATGTTATCTGTGGATTGGCTAGACAGGAACCGTGGATCGGGAGGGTTCGTATCACGGACTTCTCGGGCGTGGCAATCCTCCGGATCCAGGAGCTCCGCGCAGGCAACTGTGTTGGATGGGAGCTCCTGGCCTGTTGGCCGTTGGATGAAACTTGGACTCGCGTCCTTGGCGCGAACGCTGTCCAGCGATGGAGTGACACGCTCGCAACCTCCTTTGTTGGTCTATTCTTATCGCGGATTGCCGGAGGCTCCGACATTGAACCTGCTGCAAGGTCGCAGCTTGGCGCGGTGTGTTTGGTGTGCCTGCTACCCAGCTCCGACCACGCTGGTTGGGCCCCATTTGTCGCCCCACATGGGGATCAAATGGAAGCGGAGGGGCTGACGTGGCTGCTGACGAGGCAGATGCGGGCAGCGCCCATTGGAAGTGAGGGTCACGTGGAGTGCAGGCGGCTCGCTGCTCAAGAGCCGATATGGGGAAGCCATTGATGCGCACGACGCCGTGTTCCGCTTTAACGACGGCCCGACGGCTGGTTTCGAGGACTATGTAGGCCACAAGACCACCTACCGCTTCATCAACAACAACTGGTCACGCATCTGGCTTCGCAAGCGGCCCAAAGGTAGGCCCCGTATCAGCCCCCCTCCGCCAAAGGTTGCCCCTGCTTGAGAAGCCTCCTCCCAAATGCTCCTCCCGCACCTGTCCCTTCCTCTCGACCGCGCCCCATGCTCCTCCTGCACCCGCCCCTTCCTCTCGACTGCGCCCCCATGCTCCTCCTGCACCCGCGCTACCGCGCCCATGCTCCTCCTGCACCCGCCCTTTCCTCTGACCGCGCCCCATACTCCTCTCTGCACGCCCTTTCCTCTCGACCGCGCCCCCCATGCTCCTCCGCACTTGCCCCTTCCTCTCGGCCGCGCCCCATGCTCCTCCTGCACCCGCCCCTTCCTCTCGACCGCGCCCTCCCTTAATTGTCCGTCTTGTACTCCATTCATGCCCCACCCCCTCCCTTTGTGACTTGGATTGTTTCTGAGATTTTGCAGCTGGCTCTTCTGCTCGTGACAGTCAGCGAGAGAGAGAGCGAGAGAGTGGGAGCGTGGGGGAGAGAGAGAGTGTGTGTTTGTGTGAGAGTGAGTTAGAGCGTAAGTGAGTGAGTGAGTATGCTTATCCTTGGACCGACTCCTTTGGCACACCGTAGCCGCAGAAGACCGGCGGCACTATGTACCCGCGCCGGGGGTCAAAGGATTCAGCACACACTTCGGGACGCTTATCCAAATTCTCCGGAGCTCACTAGTGAAGAATGGGACCGCCTAAGCCTCACTCAAGAGAGCTTGCCCACCTGCGCCACGGCAGGAATCTTTAAGGGCTGTCCCAAGGGGCTGAGAATGATAAACTGGGTTGCCCTCATCCGAACCTGCGCCCTCGCCACCGACTTGCGCCCGCAGCCCTCTACCCCCAGCAACTGCTCCATGGGACTGCTGAAGCCCTTGCACTGAATGCCTTGCGAGGAAGCTGCGAACTTGAGCAATGCGCTCCACACTTGCCCTACAACTGTCGTGCCGCACTGTTCCTACTTGGGGCCCCATCCTGTGTGTGTGTGTGAGAGAGAGAGAGAGGGTTCAATTTTTAACATGGGGTGTCCATGCTGTGTGGTGTGACTGCATTCATGGCATAACCATGGACCAACGGGTCCCACCCATCGATCGTGAGCCACTGGGGGGCATGCCAGCAGGGTCTGCTTACTCCGTAACCCTGGGACCAACTATTGTTGGGCGATGATCGGTCACATCGTTTCATCTTTCCGGCCCCGCCCTGCTCCTGACTTGCTTCTCACATCCACTGGGATGATGGTGGGCTGGCTTTTGTCGGCTGATCTCATGCCATTCAGTGCGTGTGAGAGGGTCATCGGACGTCCGTGCCGGCGACAGATGAAAACACTTCTTGGGGTGCCCAGAGCGAGTAGGTAGGGATCCCCTGTTTGGTTTGAAACCTTTAGCTTGCCTGGCCTTGAGCACCGGAATGGAATATTTCCATGACGGACCTGCGGTGCAAAGCTGGATGAGCTCCCAGCTACCCCACATTTTCGGCTGTGATCCGTGTTTGTGATGGGTTCGCTGTGCGCTTGGTTTGGGATGTGTCGAAGTGAGTGGTATCTTGCCACGGCCCCGCCCTGCTCCTGATTTGCTTCTCACATCCACTGGGATGATGATGGGCTGGCTTTTGTTGGCTGATCTCATGCCGTTTGGTAAGAGAGAGAGAGTCAGTGAGTCAGTGAGTGAGAGGGGAGGAGGGAGACTCTCGCCCACCTAACCTAGCACAAAGATCAATGATCAAAACCAAAGGATCAAATATCAAAACAGGGAGAAAGGGAAGAGAGAGATCAGGATCAAGCAGGGTGAGGAGTCAAGGGCAGGAAGGAAGGCAGGGAGACAAGGAACAAGGGAACGACAGCGACCCTAAGCCCAAAGCCGGTTGGGGAAGTCGATTCTGACGCTCGACACTGCACCGTGCGTCCCCATGAATTGTGTACTGGGATCGGAGGCTCCAGCAGGGGTGCTCAGACCTAGACGAGTGAAAGCCACAAAGAATTACAGGGGAAACCAAGGCACGGTGCACGTGATCACCAAGGTTTCCCACCCCGCACTAGGCTCCCCGGACATAACGCCAAGCTCTAAACCGAGCTCTAAACTGACTGACGATGACGGATCAAGCAGGAGACCTGACGGACCAAGCAGGGAGAGTAGGGCAAAGAGAATCAGGCAGGGAGAATTGAGGGCAAAGAGAATCAGGCAGGGAGAATTAAGGGCAAAGAGAATCAGGCAGGGAGAATTGAGGGGAAGAAGGAGTGCATGCTGCCCGGGCCCCGTGGCACTGTGGGCTGTGACTCTCAGTGCTCTATATGCCGGTTCGTATGCCTAGGGTGCATGCAGTGTCAGTGTGTGTGAGAGGGCAAAAGGGAGTGAAGAGCGTACCGTTCAAGCTGGGAGCAGGCACGAAGCAAACAGGCAGGAGCACGAGCGAGGCGCGTCGGAGCGTTGGAGTGCGAGGGCGCGGCGTCGAAGTGGAGCGGAAGCACCGGTGAGCAGAGTGATCAAAGGGCAGGACAAGAGAGGATGCAGAACAAAGAATGCACCGAGGAGGAGATGAAAGGAGGCAAGGAAAATTAAGGGAACAGGATGTGGGCGGGGAGAGGAGGTGTGATCGACAAAGGAAGCGATCGAGCGAGTGTGTGCGATCCCGCACGTGACATAGGAGTAAAGGAGCGGGGAAGGGGGAGGGGGAGAAAGGAATCTGCTGTAAAATCAATCCGAGAGCCAAAGAAAAAGCAGGCGACAATAATTAATAAAATAATGAAAAATGATTAATAAATAGTAAAAAATAAAAAATAAAAAATGAACAGTAAATAGTGTCGTACCGGGAGTCCGTAGTCGCGGGGGCTAGGAGCCACCCGTAACTGAAGCCCACCCCCCGGTGATCAAAAAGGAAAGAAAACCAAGGAAAAAGGAAGAGGAGAAAGAGAATCAAAGGGGGGTGGGCGAGAGTTGAACTCAACCAGGAAAAACTGGAAGGGGCCAACCCCCTGAGGGATTAACTTCAGGGGATTGACCCCCTGAAGTTGATCCTACAGCACCCCCAGGAAAGAGAAGAGAGGGGAGGGGAGACAAGGGGAGGGGGAGAGGAGAGGGGAGGGGAGACAAAGAGAGGGGAGGGGAAGGTGAGGGGCATGGGGAAGGGGAGAGGAAGGGGATGAGGAAAAAAAGGAAAGGGAGGTAGAAGAGAGGGGGGAGAAGAGGTGGGAGGGGAAGGGGGCAGGGTCCGTCACAACACAATCAGGTGAGGCAGTCAGGCAAGGCAAAAGGTGGAAGGGCAGGGTACATCCGAGCAAGGAGAGGTGAGGCAGTCAGGTGATATAACAATTAATATAGTGTAAGGGCAGGAAAATAAAGGCAAGGAGTGTCCGCTAATCTACTCAGAATCTGATGACAGGCAAGTGAGGTCTTCCGTAATACACTGCCGGCAACCAGTCGGTGAGTGAGCCGCTGTACGTCCGCAGATGGAGCAGATAACTGGCAGGCCAAGTGAAGATGATGAGGACGTCGGGGGGAAGGGAGGTGGAGGTGGGGAGGGGGGGGAGGCGGGGGCGGAGGGGCGAAGGAAGAAGGGATGGGTGCGAGGGGCGCGAGCAGGTGGAGTATGATCAAGGGAGATGAGGGTGGAGGCAGCGGAGGGGGAGGGAAGGGGTGCGGGAGGGGGAGCTGGGGCAGGCACGCCGGAGGAGGAGGGGGGGGGAGCAGGGTTCCGAAGCCGTGCATTACGGGAGCGGCGTCGGTGGAGGAGGTCGTTGGCCTGGATGGAGTAGCTTCTCATGTGGTCCTGGACGTACACCTGGCGTCCACAAGCCTTCCCAGTGGAAGGGGAAGGAAGCCCACACAGAGCCCGGAATCTAGATCTCTGGCGAACCCACCAGACCGAGCTGAAGCCGCCGGTGCGGTGGCATCTCGGGCACACAAAGTCGGCGGTAACCACCCAGGCACCACGATGGGGGGGGCCCCGGGGAGGTGATGTCGCCAGCCGGCCTCCCGCAGAGTCAATAATGGGAAGTCCGCGGGGGGGGGCGGAGATGATGTCCTGCAGTTCCCGGGGTGGGACATCCGGGTCCGTCGAGTCCAGGAGGTCCATGAGCTCATCACTCCATGTCGGGGAGGTGGGAGGGGGGGCGGTGGTGAGTGGAGGGGAGAGTGGTGGGGGAGAGGGGGGCGGCGAGGGGACGGCGGTAAGTGTGGGGGAGGGGAGTGGTGAGTCAGGCATGGCGGGGTCTGAGGACGCCCAACCTGGCAGGACGGGCAAAGCATGTGCCCGACTCAGACTGGTAGAAGACATCACCCGTAACCACCTCATGGTGAAGGATGAGGAAGTCTGGGAAGGAGGAGGGGAGAGAGAGAGGGAGGATGTAGATCACAAGTCGTGGCCCAAGGAGGAGTGAGTGGGAGAGCCACTGGCGGAGGACTGCAGCGCCCCAGGGGGGGTTCCCAACCAGGATGAAACTGCCTGGGAGGGGAGGCACGTCGAAGAAGTCCAACTGCCAGCGGGCGGCGGAGCCTACAATGTCGAAGGCAAAGGAGGTGAAGAGAGGCAGGAGGGGGAGGAGGCTGTTGCTGCCGCAACCCGCGTCAATGAGGATGTCCCTGGAAGGGTCGGCGAAGCGAGTGATGGTGGAGGCGAGGAGGGAAAGAAGGGAGGCAGTGGACCAGAAGCGGGACAGGGGGTTATCATGAACAAGGGAAGGGGGTGGGAGGGAGAAAATGGAAGGGAAAGGGGAAGGGATAGTGACTGCGGAGGGGAAGACACACTGTGAGGGCGCCAGGGGCCGAGGGGAGGATCTGAGGAAGAAGCGGCCATTAAGGAGGCGGGGACGGAGAGAGCTGTCCAGCCAGATGAGGGACGGAGAGTCGCCCAACTGGAGTGCCCCCCACAGTGTAGAGGGAGGGAGTCAGCGGGAGGACAGAATGTCGGAGAGGGAGGCGGAGGAGGCGCGGTTGGGAAAGGAGTTGGTCGGGAAGTGGGGGTCCTCCGGGTAAAGGAAGGGAATGCCGTCGGGGTAGATGGTCTTGGACAGGTTGGGGTCGAGCTTGTTCATGGAGTTGATCTGGAACTGCTGCATCTGGCGGGCGGTGGAGCACAGCGAGTGGATGATCTCGTCCGCCCAGACGAAGGACTTGCAGCCGTTGTTTGGGTCGCCCTTATCCTTGCGCATGTCCTTGTTCGGGCAGGAAAAGAAGCAGCGACCCAGGTTCTGGGCCTGGCCACGGGCGCAGGTGCGGGAGACCATGTTGACCCCACACTTGCACTGCAAGTTGAGGTCGATGCCGTGCTTACGGTGTACCTGGGAGGGGGCAGGGGGAGGCGGCTGGGTGGCGGTCGGGGCAGAGGCAAAGGTGGGGGCAGGAGTGTGGGTCTGGACAGGAGCGGGAGAGAAGGGCGTGGAGGGGGAGGGAGTCTGGTGAAGAGAGGAGATGACATGCCCGGTGATGGGGGTGTTGTCGACTGGAGGGGGATGGGCGGTGCTGAGAGGGGTGCCAGAACGGGTACGGAACCAGTGGAGAACTGCCGGGAGGGGAGGGAGGGCCTGGAAGGCTGGGGAGTCAAGCGCGGACTGGAGGTCCATGGCAGGGGCAGAGAGGAGGGCGTCCTTTAGGCCAAGGAGGGTGGGGTCTCCTGTGCCCTCAGGGGGGGTTGGGGAGAAGATGGAGGTGAGGGTGGAGGGGTCGGAAGCTACCTTCCAGGGGAGGCGGCCCTCCAGGAGGGCGGAGGCGATGGAGACGAGGGAGTCAGGGGAGAGGGAGCCGGAAAGGGAATGAATCCAGGCAGGAGTGAAGCCACCGGCTGGGATCTTTCCCGCCGCGATGGCAGCGGCGAGGAGCTGCCCTGTGAGGGGAGGGAGGCAGAGGAAGAGAGGGTACTGGGCAGGGGGGACCATCGGGTTGACCCCAAGCCAGGTGGGGACGGGGGTCTCACCAGTGGCCAGCTTCTGAGCCACCGCTGCAGAATGCACGGAGTGCGCCTGGGAGGGAGTGGGGTCAGAAGGGGGACGGAGGGGGAAGGGGCCAGAGGAGGGTGGGGGCTGTGCCAGGTCGGCAGGGGTGAATCGAGGGGGTGGTGGGGGATGTGAGGAGGGGGGAGCGGATGGAACAGCGGGGGAAGCTGGCGGGGCGGAGGGGGGAGGAGCCGAGGAAGGAAGGGAGGAGGAGGGGGTGCGGCCGTCGAGAGCCGTGGTGATGGCCCTTGGCTGGACAGGTCTCTCCAATGCCACCGGGGAAGAGGAGAGGCCGGAGGAGGCTGCGTGGGTAGGGAGGAGGCGCATGGGCAGACGGTGCCGGTGGTGGGAGAGAGGGGCTGGGGGTGCAGGCACGGGTGCCGGGCATGCAGGGCACACGGCGGTGGGGGAGGGACATCTTTGGAGAGGGGGGGAGGGGTGGAGGGGGTGGGTGGTGGGGTAGTGGTGAGGGGGGGGAGGGGGATGAAAGAGATGCGGCATGTGGTCCTGGGGCGGGTGCATGACAACCCGGCCATGGGAGTCAAGGAAGTGTGGCTGGGTAAACTGCTGGGCGAACTGCTGCTGCGGCTGCTGGACAAACTGCTGCTGCGGCTGCTGGGCGAACTGTTGCTGCGGCTGCTGGGCGAACTGCTGCTGTGGCGGTAGGGAGGGCTCATGAGGCTGCTGGTGAGGGCCCCAGGTGGAGGTGGAGAAGGTGAGGTCCTGTGAAGGGTCCATATCTGAGTTCCCCTAACTCTCCGTCAGTACCGATAAGAGCAGGGAGGCAAGAGGAGAGGGGAGAGGAGAGAGGGGGAGGAGGAGAGAGGGGGGAGGAGAGAGGGGGGGGAGAGGGGAGAGAGAGAGGGTCACAGGGTCAGGGCCGAGAGGTGGGCAGCCGAGCGCTGAATCTCCGGGTGTAGCTCCGGAGGAGGGTGGGGGAGGTGGGGAGCCAGGAGACAGGGGCGGAGGAGACCCTGGAGAGGAACCTTTGCCAGAGACGGAGGACCTCTCGACGGGACCAGTGCTTGAAGCGGATGAGGTAGAAGCCCACGGAGGAGGCGGCCTTGATGAAGTCCCCAGCACGGTGAGAGCGTCGGTAGGCAGAAATGAAGGCACCAGTGAGGACGGCACGGCGACGGCCAGGGGGGAAGCAAGAGTGAGCGTCGGTGAATTTGTGGATGTGAGGGAGCTTGGCGGGAGGGGGTTTGGAGAAGGGGGAGAAGACAGCGCCAGTGCCAGAAGGACGGAGGGAGACCGTGATGTCAAGGAAGTTTACCAGGGAGCCAACAGGTCCAAGTCCAGGGACCACACGGGTGTCGAGGACGGTGGGTTCAACGATGAGGACGGAGTGGAAAAGCGATCCTGTGAAGGCCGGGTGGAAGTCAAGGGCGTTGGCGGAGAACCAGTCATCAACATAACCTTTGACCTGGGAGAGGGGACGGGGAGGGGCAAAGAGGTAGGATCTCCAGGGGCTGTGGTAGAGGTGGGAGATCACACGGAGCCAACGTCGAAGGAGGGTGATCTGGCAGCCATGTGTGCCCGTCTGGTCCCCGATGATGATACCACTCTTCTGGTACCGAACCCAAGTACGGTAACGGAAGCAGCTGAAGGAATAGTATTCCTCGAAGAAGGTGCAGAGGGCAAGTGGAAGCTCAACGAGGCGGGCGGGGAGGTCCGGGGAGGGTGTGCCCCAACGGATGCGGTGGTGCTTGATGTCATAGTAGAGATGGGAGTGGAGTCCGTCAAAAGAGCGAGCCCGTATGGATTCCATGGTAAACCAGCAGATGTCAGAGATGAAGCCAGTATCCGGTACGCCAGTGAGCTCGTCAAGGTAGTCCTGGGCGGGCAGGTTGGTGAAGAATCTGGTGGCATCCGCAGTGAACAAGGAGAAGATGTCGTCCTTGACTCCCCGAAGGAAGAGTGCAAAGTCTGCACCATCCTTCAGGAAGGGCCAGAGAGGGAGATCATACATGTGTCCTTGACGGAGGAGATGGGTGCGGTGGGACTCCCAGAGGTGGGAGAGGACGAGGGCGGCAACAGCACCTCCAGGCTCCCGGTAGGTGGCACATTGGGCAATGATGAAGCGGCCCTTGTTCTTGTCAATCTTCACCATCCGATGGAGGGAGCCGATGCGGGCGGTGTTCTCCGGGGTGGCGGTGGGATAGAGAGAGATGACAGGGAGAAGCTGGAGCTGCTTGAGGAATCGAGGGGCGGCGATGGCAGAGACATCCTCGGGACCAAGTGCATCTGGGAGTGCGCCGTAGTAGTCCAGGTTGTTGAGCTCGGTGAGCAGCTGGAAGTCATAGAGGTCCGGGCAGGAGAAGGCCACGTTGTGGGAGAACTTGTCCACAGCGAAAGAGACAAACAGGGAAGAGGCCTTCTTTAGGAGAAGGCGGTCGTCACGGGTGACGCAAAGAGTGTGAGTAGTGCCAGCAGTGCCAGAGGGGAAGGTGACCAGAAAGGCTCGCTCGATGATCGCAAGGGACTCAATGAGGAGAGGGTCAACGTCGGCAGGGGCAAGGCGGGACCGTGATGCCCAGGAATGGAAGCCAGTGCGGACTGCGGAGAGGAGGTCGGTGAGAGAGAAGGCAACGGAGGGTTTGAAGGAGAGGTCGGCAGAGAAGAGGGTCAGGAGACGAGCTTTCTCCTCCTGGGAGAGTCGAGGAAGGGAGGAGATGAAGGATGGGTCAGCAGTGGAGAGGTGTGGGGAGCCGTCAAACTCTCGGAGGAAGCGGGGAGGGAAGGTGGAGGAGCAGGAGCACGGGAGAGGGAGGGAGAGGTCAGGGAGAGGGATGAAAGATTTAGCCCGTTTACGGCTCGAGATGACCGAGAGACCTATAGGGGGGTTGTACTGCCATTGGATGGGGAGGGGGGAGAGAGGGGAGCCAATGGAGGTAACTGCGGAGTGGAGGAGCCTCGGGAGGCGGAGGGAATCGATGGCAGGGGAGAGGTAAGGCAAAGGGATGCCAAGGGGCGGAGGGGGGGGTTTGGGGGAGGGGCAAAGGAGGGGGTCAGGTGGGGGGAGGGAGAGATCGGCGAGGGTACGGAAGTCCATGAAGGGCGGAGGCGGAAGGGGGGGAAGGGGAAGGCGGGGGGGGAAGAGAGCGGTGTCCAGAAGCTGCCCAAGACCAGAACCAGAACCCAGAGCCAGAGACCAGAGCCAGAATCGTAACTATAAGCAAGGAAAGCCAGGAGAGAGCACAAGTAGGGAGGGGAGGGGAGGGGTGAGCCGAGAAGGAGGGAGGTGAGGGACAGGGGAGGGGAGGAGGAGGCAGGAGGGAAGGAGAGGAGAACAGAAGGAGAAGGGTGTCAAGGGGAGGACCGAGGAAAAGAGTGTCAAGGGGAGGACCGAGGAAAGGAAAGGTCAGCACACGGAGCTCCGGGGAGCAGTCCGAGGTGTGCAGATCGGGGAAGGGGCTGAAGGAAAATCAGAGGTCCGAAGGGAAGAAGGAAGGCCAGACGAAGATATCATCTGCAGGTGTGGGTCGTGACGGAGGAAAAGAGGGTGCGGGAAGGGGGGAGCTGTGTCAAGGGAGAGAGATAAAAAAGCACTCGGAGGAGCGGTCAAAAGTCCAGGGTCAAGGGTGCGAGGTCAGGGTCAAGAGCCTGCGGCGAGATGAGATGTGCCACGCGAGCTGGTGTGGAAGCAAGAAGTCAGACAAAGTGTGGAGAAGGGTGGAGGTACAAAAGGAAAGGAGAAAAGGAGTGGGACGAGTCGCCGAGTAGCGGTCGCAAGCTGGAAGTCAGGGTCGGAGGCCCGAAAGGGACGAGGCGAGATGCGCCATGTGAGCCGTGGTCAAAGCAAGCAGGTGTGAGTCAAGCGAGATGGGAGAGAAGGAAGTGGAAGCCGGCAGACCTGGAAGTGAGATGGAGGCAAAGGAGCCGTCGGAGAGGTGGCGGAGAGCCAAGAGTCAGGGTCAGGAACCTGTGTGAGGAAGAGCGAGATGCGCACAACGAGCAAAAGGCGAAGGAACCAGTCACGAGAACGACGCGATGCGAAAGGAAGAGCCAATGGGACCGCTACAGCTGGTGGAGACGCAGTCGAGATGCAAGAGGCGAAAGCAAAGTGAACGCGACAAGGGAGAGCGTGCGACATGCCGTGGAGCGAGGAGAGACGAGATGTTCCACGGAAGAGAAGCCAATGGTGAAGGGGCGAAAGCGAACGAACCGTCAACGACCTGCGAGAGAAAAAAGAAGAAGCCCGATGGAGCAAGAGGGTCGCGATGACGTGGGGAAGGGCAGAGAGCTGGAAGTCGGCGTCGGGAACCTGTGTGAGAAGGAGCGAGATGCGCACAACAAGCAAAAGGCGAAGGAACCAGTCACGAGAACAACGCGATGCGAAAGGAAGAGGCGAAAGGACCGTGGCAGCTGGTGAAGACGCAGTCGAGATGCGAGGGGCGAAAGCAAAGTGAGTGCGACATGGGAGAGCGTGCGACATGGGAGAGCGTGCGACATGCCGTGGGAGCGAGGAGAGACGAGATGTTCCACGGAAGAGAAGCCAATGGTGAAGGGGCGAAAGCGAACGAACCGTCAACGACCTGCGAGAGAAAAAAGAAGAAGCCCGATGGGGCTAGAGGGTCGCGATGACGTGGAGAAAGGCAGAGAGCTGGAAGTCGGCGTCGGGAACCTGTGTGGGAAGGAGCGAGATGCGCACAACAAGCAAAAGGCGAAGGAACCAGTCACGAGAACGACGCGATGCGAAAGGAAGAGGCGGCGGGACTGCTGTAGCTGGTGAAAACACAGCCGAGATGCGAGAGGCGAGAGCAAAGTGAGTGCGACATGGGAGAGCGTGCGACATGCCGTGGGAGCGAGGAGAAACGAGATGTTCCACGGAAGAGAAGCCAACGGTGAAGGGGCGAAAGCGAAAAAACCGTCAACGACCTGCGAGAGAGAAAAGAAGAAACCCGAAGGAGCGAGAGGGTCGCGATGACGCGGAGAAGGGCTGAGAGCTGAAAGTCGGCGTCGGGAACCTGTGTGAGAAGAAGCGAGATGCGCACAACGAGTAGAAAGGCGAAGGAACCAGTTACGAGAAAGACGCGATGCGAGAGGAGGAGCCGAAAGGACCGTGGCAGCTGGTGGAGACGCAGTCGAGATGCGAGGGGCGAAGGCAAAGTGAGTGTGACGTGGGAGAGCGTGCGACACGCCGTGGGAGCGAGGATAAAGTAAGATATCCCATGGAAGGCGACGCGTGGGAGAGAAGTCGGTGGCGAAAGGGCGAAGGTAAACAAACCGTCAGGGAGAGAAAAGGAAGGTGTCAGGTGGGGAAGAGGAAGGAGAGGTAGAAGTCAGGGAGAGGGTGAAATGAGAGGGCGCGAGGGAAGGCGAGATGAGAGGGCGTGAGGGAAGGTGAAGGCGCAAGAGAGGTGAGGAGGCGCAAGGAAGAAAGAGCAGAGAGTAGGAAGGCCATGCAAAAGGCAAGAAAAGCGACAAGGAGATAGCAGGAAGGATCAAGCAAGGTGCGCGCATACAGGAAAAACAGGTCAGGCTAAAGAAGCAAGAGGCAAGCAGGTGTGAGATGCGTGTGTGATGCCAAGATCAGAAACGGAAACCGTATGCCACGCGCAGAATGCAAAACCGAGGGTTAACGAAAAACCCTCGAATACCTAAATGCAAGCTCACGTGCATAAGGCCCAGCCAACGAGTGCCGAGGCGGCGCTGACTGTCAGAAGCCGAAGAGAGAGGGGAGGAGGGAGACTCTCGCCCACCTAACCTAGCACAAAGATCAAAGATCAAAACCAAAGGATCAAACATCAAAACAGGGAGAAAGGGAAGAGTCAGATCAGGATCAGGCAGGGTGAGGAGTTAAGGGCAGGAAGGAAGGCGGGGAGACAAGGAACAAGGGAACGACAGCGACCCTAAGCCCAAAGCCGGTTGGGGAAGTCGATTCTGACGCTCGACACTGCACCGTGCGTCCCCATGAATTGTGTACTGGGACCGGAGGCTCCAGCAGGGGTGCTCAAACCTAGACGAGTGAAAGCCACAAAGAATTACAGGGAAACCAGGGCACGGTGCACGCGCTCACCAAGGTTTCCCACCTCGCACTAGGCTCCCCGGACATAACGCCAAGCTCTAAACCGAGCTCTAAACTGACTGACGATGACGGATCAAGCAGGAGACCTGACGGACCAAGCAGGGAGAGTAGGGCAAAGAGAATCAGGCAGGGAGAATTGAGGGCAAAGAGAATCAGGCAGGGAGAATTAAGGGCAAAGAGAATCAGGCAGGGAGAGTTGAGGGGAAGAAGGAGTGCATGCTGCCCGGGCCCCGTGGCACTGTGGGCTGTGACTCTCAGTGCTCTATATGCCGGTTCGTATGCCTAGGGTGCATGCAGTGTCAGTGTGTGTGAGAGGGCAAAAGGGAGTGAAGAGCGTACCGTTCAAGCTGGGAGTAGGCACGAAGCAAACAGGCAGGAGCACGAGCGAGGCGCGTCGGAGCGTTGGAGTGCGAGGGCGCGGCGTCGAGGTGGAGCGGAAGCACCGGTGAGCAGAGTGATCAAGGGGCAGGACAAGAGAGGATGCAGAACAAAGAATGCACCGAGGAGGAGATGAACGGAGGCAAGGAAAATCAAAAAGGGAACAGGATGTGGGCGGGGAGAGGAGGTGTGATCGACAAAGGAAGCGATCGAGCGAGCGTGTGCGATCCCGCAGATGACATAGGAGTAAAGGAGTGGGAAGGGGGAGAGGGAGAAGGGAATCTGCTGTAAAATCAATCCGAGAGCCAAAGAAAAAGCAGGCGACAATAATTAATAAAATAATGAAAAATGATTAATAAATAGTAGAAAATAAATAATAAAAAATGAACAGTAAATAGTGTCGTACCGGGAGTCCGTAGTCGCGGGGGCTAGGAGCCACCCGTAACTGAAGCCCACCCCCCGGTGATCAAAAAGGGAGGAAAACCAAGGGAAAAGGAAGAGGAGAAAGAGAATCAAAGGGGGGTGGGCGAGAGGGCGAGGGCTCTCGTCCCGAAATGCAAGGCGGATGCGGAGTGCAAGGCGGGCAAAGGTGAATGTGGCACCCGCCCGCAACTCGCGTAGCACAACCAAGTAAAGGGGGGCTACGTACGGTGACTTCTTGGCGGACTCGGACAGAACGTGCCAGAGGTCCGCAACGCGGTCAGAGTCGTTGTAGTTGGGCTTTAGCTTTTGGTGGCGGTCACCAAGGCGTCGAATCAGGGCAAGCTGTGGGGCGGGGTCCTCAATCTCGGTGAGCACAACCGCCCGCAGCTGGGTCCAGAAACGCATGCCGTCGGAGTCGGGCACGCCCTCGACCTCGTAACGCAGCCGCTGCAGTGCGTAGCGGCCGTCGGCGGGGTGGTGGCGGGCACATTCGTGATAAACGCTGAGAGCGTTACCACGAAGTGGATGCGGTAAGATGCTGAAGAGGATCTCGTTGACGGTGACGTGGTAAAACTCGTGGTCGTGCTCGAGGTCGAGAAGCTTCGCTGCCTCGTGATAAGACACGGGATACAGCACGTGGGCCAATCCAGAAAGCAGGGCGTTGAAGTCAACGTCGGCAGTAGCAGTGTCCAGAGTAAAACCAGCGGGCATCTTGAGACCAGTGGACTTGAGGAAGGACATGAGATCGATGCCGTACTGAAATGCGTAAGCCAGCTGGTCGACGTACTCATCCTCGCGGCCCTCCTCCACGGGCGTGGTCCCCAACACGTCGGGGTCGTTGAAATAGTCGAAAGCCGTCGGGGCGTCGACCGTTGATGTCGGCTTAGACCGCAATGAAGATGTCCCTACAATCCTACGGCGTCCACGGGATGAAACAGGGGTACTCTGCGATCCCGAGGGCGAATGTGACGGGGTGGCGGCTCCCCGCGTGCGGGGCAGCACGCAGAGCTGAACCAAGCCCTTCACGTCGGGTAGAGGCCATTGCGGGAATAAAATAACGTTTGTCCAGCGGTGAATTGAAGCACACTGGGTGTGCGGCAAAAAAACGGTGGTAGATGTCGAATAGATGTCGGGAGGTGGCTCAATGCGGTGTCGGCCGGTGCTGTTGTAAGGCGGCCCGGCGCTGATGTCGGGATGTCGGAAGATGTCGAATAGATGTCGGGTAGAGTCGCAGGGCGCGAAGCGAACCAGAGAACAAAAACCAAGCCAACACTGAAGGTGCGTGGGCTATAACCTTATAGAACAGGAGATATATGTGTATATATTGACTGTCACTGTGAAGCGGAAAAGGGCAGGCGTGTCAGGCTGGTGAAGTCTAAAGTTGATAATAACAAATGTTGAACAGACTTTAGGGTTCGGGAGCCTGTGACACAGTGACACGGACAGCACTGCAAGTGACAGCCAGGCGAGGGGTGACAGAAAGGTGCACCACTGCTCCCCCCCTATGGGGGGAAAGTTGGCATCTCCGTCAAAAATGCCTCGGAGACCCCTAGAGCCGGCCAAACCCCCAAATGGCATGTTTGACGTCTAAAATACAAAAAGAATCCATCGCCCATGATGCCGTACCGCGCGTGCGGCTCCACGACAGCGCTACCCCTTAAAATACCTGTCACGGTCCTATACGGACTTGAATATGTGGCGCGGCTGCTATTGAACTGTAGCAAGCACGCGCAAGTATATGGTGGGGTATGAGTGCAGCAAACTGGTAGACCAGAAGTGCTTGCTTGAGCCCAATGCTCCTCATATACCTCCAATGCCCTCACGCGTCATACGCGTTACCACCATCGGGTTGTGAACCCGAGGGCATTGGGTGAACTACCCGCATCGGCTGGTCGATATAGCCATTGATGCTCGCATGCTGTTCATTTCATGCTTGAAGCGAAGACGCGTCTTCTCAGAACACTTCGGTTCTTCAAGACTTGTCTTGCTTCGCCATCTCGATGCCAATACCCGGCCTCTCGATGACAGATGTCACTCACCTTAAGTGGATGACAGACATTATGACTGTACATGTCATAGTCGACCGTACTGACAATACTCGACGACTGTATGTCATTATGACATATGACATGACATAGTATGACATGTATGACAGGTATGACCGGTATGACATGTATGACACATGTGTCATCGGTCATATCCCTGACAGATCTCCCCTCTTAGAAGTGTCGTGACCTCACAATATAGGGTGCATACCTTTGTATATGTCTTTGATGTCTTTGCTGTTGAACTGGCCAGTCTTCTTACACCGATGAGGCGTCCCTCCGAAGGTGGTTTAGGATATCGGGGGGAACTGAGTCCACTTTAAAACCCTCACCTTAGGCATATAGCCCTACAGTACTTAGGATGTAGCCCCCCATATAATACTTATAGTACTTTAGGGTTATGATATCGGGAGGTCTCATACGAGGAGTCCACTTTAAACCCTCACCTGTACAGTTCTTAGGATGTCGCCCCCCTGATTGGCGTTTCATATTTCAGAGTGACGCTCAGGGTATCTTCCGAGGTTTACGTTACGGATAGATATTGCGCTTGCCGATCGACATTTGACCCATTGGGTCCTGTTTCCACGGCCTTATATAGTGCATCCACCCCTTCCTCCCCTCCAAGAGCTACTATGGAGGTTCACAGGCAGAATGGAGAGTCTTTTTGGAATAAGGCTTGTTTTTAATGCAAACGGAGAAGGCCCTGCTTACGAGATATCGGAGGGTCTTTTTAAGTCCACTTTAAATCCTCACTCGACTGCCAAACTCCTTTTTTCGGTCCGGTACGCGCGCACTGACGAACATTTCATAGGGTGGATTCGACAACGTACTAATGTGAATTCGTTTAGTTATGTATGTCAATCATAACTCAGGATCACAACTCCGTCTACCTCAGTATTCCGGTAGCTGCGGAATCTGGCCATAAGATCCGAATGACAAACCACGGTCTGGCAAAGGCAGCATAGCAGTTTTTATTTATCCACAGAATTTGATATGGTACCCGCATGTATGCGTATCTGTGCAAGGGTATGATTTGGTACAAGGCTCACTACACCTCAGCAAGGAAGGATCAATTCCCGCTCCTGACATATCAATTTGATGCAGGGTAAAAATGTTAGGGATGTAACCCTGCAGTTTTCGGGATGCAGCCCTGCAGTTCTTGGGATGCAGCCCTGCAGTTCTTGGGATGCAGCCCTGATTATTATTCGGTCGGCAATCATTGGCCAAAGTCATCGGCTATCAGCTTTTGACTCAGAAGCCACAATGTTATAGAAGCTACGACCTATCGTGACCATATGCGGCAGTTATGCCTTCAGCATACGTAGACAATATGATTATGTGGAACTTATAACCCCACTTCTTAAGTTGCATCATGATAAATTTATCCATGTCTTAACAAGTGTTCAGGATTTGATAAGGGGTTGACGCCCCACAGGTCAAAGGTCACTGTCTCGTAAGCTTCGCTTCAAGTGTGCGGCTTCGAGAAGCAAGGTTCCGGTTTGGCACAGGCATGATGCTTCCTTAACCAAAAGGGAGCTGGAAATATGAGAATGCCCAAGATATCCGAAGACAGGAAGGCTTTTTGTTGGCCAGAGTTGCTGTCTAGATGCTTAACCTCGATGGGGTTGCATTCGGATACAAACTGTGCAACCATACATGTGACTTATGCATTGGTGTATGACTTTGATGAATTGTCTCTTGTCATGAACCTGGAAGGAATGACGGGCAAATAGCTAGAGTGGCGGATCTTACTCACTCGGCTCTGCTGTTATTGTGCCAATCCTTTGGCTCAGATGCTTCCCTTCAGACATTGGCAACAACTTGTGCGCCAGCTTCTCTAGATGTGGGGGAAAACCATGGATTAACAATTCATCAATCAAAACACAATCATGTTACCAAGGCTGATTCAACGAATCTTTCAGCTCTTGAAATCCAACAATCAGCATCTCAGGCTGTTGACGTCAAAGGAATGGTCTTAAGCTTACAATATAGCTTATTCACATTTAAAAAACCATCGTTCTCCTATGTCAGTGCCCTTCAAATAATATGATAGAGCTGGAGAAATATGCATCTATGATTTTTTTATGATGAACTTCATGTGTCAGTAAGTCAAATAAAGACTTCATTTGATGCTTCAATCGGAATAATGTACCGTGCCATCAAACTTTATGACTGCCATACACAGATGCTGGAACTTTTCATAAGATTTCTCTATTTAATCTTCCAAGTAAAATCACAATTTTGGCAGCTGTGTGAAGAATGAATGAATCTATACTCCTTCCTCCCCCTTTAAAAAGAGGTGCATCAAATTAATCAGATGGTGATGGGGAATGCCATTCAATTATTATGTCATGTGAAAAATGGTTTGATAGAAAATCAGACTGAGATTACTCATCGAATCAAGTGCTTTCGAGGAAACAATGTCAATATGAACACCGATTCTCTCAACGTCGTACCGGCAACATGTCTGACGCTTTTGAATGTGGCGAATGCCAGATGTTGTCAAATGCCAATGTCAATTCACTATGATTCAATATGCAGTTTTTGGGTTGCAGCCCACATACATTGCTGGTTTAGGATCACAATAGTGTGCCCAACTTAGACAATGTTTCTGGATAATGATTGTCGTGATGAACAACGAAACCAGTGATGGTACCGAAGCTAACTTTAGTATCGAAGCTAATGGAGAGTCAATCAAGAATATGAATATCATTTCTCTACTGTCGTAAACGGCTCACAGATTCAGTGTCTGCAGTGATAACAACTTACTACGAGCTGTATTTCCGTCCTTGATGAATGGCTGGTATGTCATTTCATTATGACTAGAACATGGCATCGCCTAGTGATATGTGTATATATGAATCTTCTTCAGTACATGATCACTTATCTCAATGGTGCTTATTTTATTTTTGGGCATACACTATTCAGAGACTTGTCGTGGTAAAGAAGTATGAATGATGAATGTGTCATTTCAATGCCGACAGAATTGTGACTTGTTGATGACTATTTGCCACTAATTTAAAGTTTCTGTAACTTTCTAGAATGAGAATGAACTGCGCTTGGAAACCATCTGCAGATTGCGGGTTCGAGTCCCGCCATGGCTTTCCCCAAGACTTCGTGGCCTAATGGACTAGGCGACAAATTTCTAAACATTCCAGAATGAGCTTTCAAAGAGTCATAATTCCTCAATGAAGCATGCGTGTTTTATGTGCCAAAATGATATGAAACCACAAGTATGATGTCAATCTATATATATGTGGATGGTTCATATTATTGTATGCTATTCCACAAATAAGTAGTGATGTCAGAATAAAACTTTGGACAATTGCAACTCAGTACAAACCCGAGTGCATTCAAGTCCACTTGTATGCTCAGAATCTGAATCTAATGTACTTTCTATATGCACAGGATAGAATATATTTTCTATGTGATTCTGGATTCAGGAACTAGAGTCAATGAAAAACTCCTTTCCTATTTCAGACTATGAAACCTTTATTCCCTTAGGTGCAATACCTTATCTTTAAGGAATGGTCAGTCATTTTCAATACAAGTTTCAATCGATTTTCTCAAATCTGTCACCTTTATGATGATTAGACTGGTCAATTTTACAGCATAACCCACTTCCCCTTGCTGAAGGAGATGACTCCCTTTTTAGGGTCATAGGGCGGTATGTTGGGTGTTTTCATATGACACGTGGAAAACATGAGTGGCTCGGCAATCTTGGAGAATTTCGGGGTAAATATCCTGAATTGGCCGACCATGCCCAAGAATGACCGAAGGTTAGACTTGCCATCTTTAGCCATGCGGCGTAGAGGCTGCTTGCCAACAGTTGGGCCATAGGCTGCATAGCTATGATAGCTATATCGGAGGCTGAATAGCCATGACTGCACGGACTATGTCTTTTATGATGGATAGACCCTGAGATGTGGTGTCCGATAAATCAATACATTTGACAAACAACTCAACCTTAGTCGGATGAAGAGCTGATGATCTCTGCTACGCTGAAAGAACTGGCGAATAAGAGCAGAATGTCTCTATAAAGAGTAGAAACAAATATGCACTGTATATTTTTGATGTGCATTACCGAAATGCCTCGTGATATAATAATTTCACAGAATAGGCATTGTTCAATGGCGGTATGATCAGATATGTAATGACCAATGAAAATAAGATGACCGGTATGGCTTATTCAAAAGGCATGATTACCTCAGCAAAGAGATGCCACTACACGGATACATTTCAAGACATAAGGGCAATAGACTTGTTATGTAGCCTTCAAAGGCAGATAGCATTTGTGCTGAATTGGTCAGCTCGGTGGCTTTGACCTATCTAGGTGTTTTACTCAGGCCGTAGCCTGCATATTGCATTGAGTACTTTTGACACCTTTAATGATCCAATCAGATGATATGTATGAAATATCAAGAATGGTTGCCCTTTTTCGGTGATCATCGGTGGCGGAGGTTATAGTGCTTGCACCGAATCAATATACAATTCTAGTCTGGATACATGCTAGACCAGATGTATACAAATGTCTAGGTCTTCGAAATCAAGCTCATATGTACGTCATGGCTGATGATCTTAGAAATGTCCGAAACATATGTGTGTCAACTTCATGGAGCTCTGCATGGTTTGACTGTATATAGTCACGATTACCAAAACAATCGACGATGATGCAACTTACTTGTTTTATTATTTGTTTTTATTAGTTATTTGGTTTTTAGTTGTATTTTTTTAGCTTGTCATCTTCCCCCCTCAAGGAAGTGAAAATTGCTAGGCGGTTGTCAGGCGCCATTTAAATACAACAGAGGTCCGACCTCATATGTGATGACGTGGTAGCTTACGATGAAGCTGGACAGCAGTTCTCGGGATGCAGCCCATTGCACCTAAGGTGCATCGCAGTTCTTGGGATGCAGCCCGAATTCACGTCATCAGCGTGGGTCACATAGTGCCCATGTATGTGCTGTACAAAATACAACACTACCCTCCAGCGGCGAAGTGGTTTGCTATTACCATTATCGTATGCTGTGGGAAATCAAATATATAATCAGAGAGCATGGTAATGTGTGTACCATGTTGTCAATATCGGAGGGACTGTGTCTTCTGTAAACTCCTCATGACTATATGTATAATGGTGTTGTACTGATGTCAACACCTTCTCTCTGAATGATTTACTGATTTCACATCCGGGTTTTTTCGACCCGCATAGTCTACGTAGATTTTCGGGTTTTAGACAGCTGCTGTAAACATGCGCACTATCACTCCGGGTTATGTAAATTTACAATAGAATATAGCTTATGTAAATTTGCCACATTCAAGATACAAACGGTATGTATACGGGAAATATGCACCCTCCGCATATTTTCAAGAAATATGCACCCTCCGCATATTTTCAAGAAATATGCACCCTCCGCATATTTTCGAGAAATATGCACCCTCCGCAATCATGCACACTATCACTCCAGGTTCCGTAAGTATGCAGCATATCACATATCGTGTAAGTATGCTGCATATTTGTGGATCCGACATACCTGCGAAAATTAACATATTCCGAAGATATGCCGCATATATGCAGGTCCAACATATTTGTAGGTATTCGCCAGGTGTATATGCGTTTTTGTACTTACGTTCGTGGATGTAATACGCTACGCGATCGCATGGTGGTACGACATGTTACAGCGCTGAATATGCTGTATTCATAAAGCATGCGATGTCCTCATTTAAGAAACTCGACGTTAAGGAAATAGCCAGCGTTTCGAAGTACCCAACTCGATGAGAAAAGCTGGCTGGATTTTCAAACTTATAGAGATAGCCTGAAATAAGAAAATGACTGGCTGCCCTAGATTTGGAGAGGCATTTTACTTAAACTAAGAAAACTTTGCCGGAAATTGACAAATATGGTATATTTGATGGGTTTTCATGATTTTTGCACAAAACTTGTCTTAAGGTTTAAGTTCTGATTATCTGTTTCGAGATATAATATCGTCATCAAAATCTTGCTTTAATTCTTTGGTGCGCGGCTCTCGGGAGTCCATTTTCTCGGAAAATGAACACCAGAAAAACAGGCTGGCTAGGGGAAAGGTGTCCACGTGGATGGTTATGGAATTCGCTGGCTGGCTCACGAGATCGCGGTCCACTATCCATAGCGTTCTCTTATGACAGCGACGGCAGGGAAATTTACCCAACTCGATGAGAAAAGCTGACTGACCTGGATTTCTCTGTTTTCTTACAGGTGGGTGATTACTGTACGTATGAATACAGCATATGTATTCATATGCTGTATTCTAACAGCATATGCTGTATGCATAACAGCATATTGTTAGCTGTATGCATAACAGCACTCTAGGTTCGAGCATGTACGGAAGGGGAGCAGTCAAAGCAGCAGAGGTCTAATCACAGCAAGTTGCAAATTTTGTATACTAATAAATAACATTACAAAAAATTCTATCTAAATTCTAAGTTCACAAAATTGACAGGTAACAGCAGTGATCTAGCTATCCGGAACGCGGCATCCGGGACGCGGCTGCTCCACTTCTTCTGTGCGTTATATTCCCTTCGGATACCTGAAACAAAACGCGGGCGCCGAATGGTCAGTGAAACACGTGATAATTCCTTCGGCGCAGTGCGCCGAAGGGGCTGATGTCCTATCGGAGCAGAAATGACTAAACTGAATGCAACCGTGAAACTGGTATGCGCACACAGCGTACACAAAACAAATTCCCGTCGATGGGCTGCAGGAGAAAAGGGTAGGAGGCCAGAATTCAAGAGGTCACCTTTTAAACTGCAGCAGGGATCGTACGTGGTGGAGTTCAGTGAAGTTCCAGTGTACCCGACCTGTAACATACACATGTCTGCTGAGTACATGAACATATCATATTCCACATAAACAGCACGAAAACGAAAAGAAGCCTGACGGGAGAGACTGCACTGCTGTGCATTGCGCCGCTCAGCCGCCGGGTTTCTTTGAAGTTGGGAGTTTCCTGATAAAATATGTTGACCTGACGGTCATGCAACGTTGCGCAAGCAAACTCGTCATCCGTCAGTCTGTCATCAGCGACGCGACGGAGCGGAGCGGAGCGGAGCTACAAGTACGCGTCGCGTCGCGTCGTGGCAAGTTATGTCATGTCGCATGTCGTGTCATGTCGTATCATGTCATGTCATGTCATCACATTTTCATGTCGATGTCGCTGTCATACCGCGCGGCGCTAGCGCTATGAAGACCATCTGAACCGCAAAGCACTGCCCCTCAGCCTTAAGTGTTAAGAGCACTGTACCCAGGCGCTTTTAGGCCCTAAAAGCGCCCACTTTCCACAATCCACTATAAACCATCATTACACACCGCGCAATATGAAGACAATTTATGCTGATGGTTCGCGCCATCGAGCTGATAGAGGCCGCATCAAACACTTCGCCGGTCAAGGGTGGCCCGGGTACACGTAACGACACATTTTTAGACGAGTCTCAAGCGATTTTATTTGACCCAATTCGAGATTTCTCAAAACTAAAACTCGTGGGGTAAGATAATTTCGTTACACCATCAAATTCTGCCGAAAAGAAAATGCACTGCAAAAATATTCCGGAAGTTAGAAATATTCCGGAGTCGTCACGCGAATGCGTGATAGTGGAGATGGCAAATCGTATTCCGGAAATAAAACATATTCCGGAGTCACGTGAATGTGATAGTGGAGATGGGAAATATTTTGGAGGAGATGCCAAATCTTCGGGAGTCACGCGAATCGTGTCACGGAGAGGAGAGTAATTCCGGAGATGAGAACTTTTCCGGAGTCACGCGACGAATGTCACGGTGAGGAGAGTCATTCCGGAAACGATGAGAAATATTCCGGAGATGAGAAATATTCCGGAGTCACGCGAATGTGATAGTGGAGATGGGAAATATTTTGGAGGAGATGCCAAATATTCCGGAGTCACGTGAATGTGATTGATGTGAAAGCCGCAAATATTATTGATATATATGCCTGTCACTAAAAATGAAATGCAGCGCGGTAGGGTTTCGGCGGTTCGGTTCTCGGCTAAAGTCAGATATAACAATAAAGATGGTCGGACTTAAGCTGGCAGGACCGTGACACACTCGCGGAGCAAACAGGCAGGCACTGCAAGTGACATCCTACCAGGCGAGGGGTGACACAGGGGGCACCACTGTTCCCCCCTCATGGGGGGAGAAAGTTGGCACTCCCATGAGTGATAGTGGAGATGGGAATTATTTTGGACGAGATGAGAAATATTCCGGAGTCACGCGAATTTCACGGAGAGGAGAGTCATTCCGGAGATGAGAATTTTTCCGGCGGGAGAGAACTATTCCGGAGTCACACGAATGTGATAATGGAGATGGGAAATATTCCGGAGATGGGAGAAATCGATTCCGGAGGCACGCGAACGATAGCACGAAGAGGAGAGTCATTCCGGTGATGAGAAATTTTCCGGAGGAGAAAACTTTTCCGGAGTCGCGCGAATGTGATAGTGGAGATGGGAAATATTCACGAGATGCCAAATATTCCGGAGACACGCGAATGCCACGGAGAGGAGAGTCATTCCGGCGATGAGAAATATTGGCATAGAGGATGAGGCCGAGGAGCCACCGCCACCAACACTATATTAACCTTTTCGTCTATCAAATACCTACTCAACACACTAAATTTTGGCCCGAAAGGATAAGTATGTAACAAGTCGTTATGGAAATGCATTGTTTCCGCTAATCGTGCGTAGCCTCAAACCGATAGTGTCATAGTTGTCGATATATTACGCCTACGATCGTGCTAATAAACTATATACCGAAATTTTTGTCTATGCAAAACCTATTCAGCACACTAAATTTCAGCCCGAAAGGATAAGTATGTAAAAAGTTAGAAAAATACAAAAAGAAGAGTATGTAAGGTATGAGCTAACAAAAGCTCGCGTCAAGATAAGTTATGATAAGTTATGACTGTATGAGTGATATGCAAGTGGTATATGCTAAGTTTAAAGCTTGGATGACTAGTTGCGGTATGCTCGAATGACAAGTTCGGATGCTTGGATGGCGAGTGGGTATGCTCGGATGGCGAGTTCGGATGCTCGGATGGCAAGCTTGCCTTTTTGGCAAGCTTGCCTCTTTAGCTCACATGCTTGGCTCTTTAGCTGCACGATCCTGAGGGAGCGCTCTCTTGCCAGGCAAGGGGCTCTTGCCCTCGGTTTCGTGAAGTGCGCCACAGCAATGTGATAATTCACATGCTGGGCTCATTAGCTTCACGATCCCGAGGGAGCGCTCTCTTGCTAGGTAAGGGGCTCTAACCCTCATTTTCGTGAAGTGCGCCACAGCAATGTGATGAAAGGTGGCATCTCAGGTCCAACTGAGATCCCCGAACTTGGTTCGGCGCTCTTTAGATTTGAGCTAATGCCACTAAAATAGAACGATCGACGACTCATACCTTCTCAATTCCATCCATTGGAACGAATTCCTTCCTCGCGCTTTGATATGTGATGTCCGGAATTTTGGCCTACCATGGAAGGCCTCCTACTGTGGCACAGTGTGCCACAAATACAGGCCCCATGGACGATTTTCGTGAATACTTCGATTATGAATCAAACGAAGTAGCTACATGTCGTAATTTTTCACGGAGAGTAACGTGACGTTCTCAGAAATTTCGTCGGATAAACGGTTGCGGTAGAAAAGCGTCGCGCTGAAAAATCTGCGAGTGGAAGAATACTTAGTTTGGCCAAAAGGAAAACGCAAGTTTCGGTAAAATTACTTAATTGAAGTGTGTGTGAACAAGGCTACAATTCAAGCAATTGCAATATCTTTATGGCAGGAAAGATTGACCAGTAAATTAACAGGTTGAGCAACAGCTCCTCCAAATAGTTACTTCAAGTTAGAACAGCCTCCAAATGGGCAATATTCAAGTCTTATACTTTCAAGGCGCCCAGTTCATATTCTCTAATCGATCTGTCCCATGTCGGCTGGCATATCATCATCTGCCACCTATACAAATCCTAATCAGAGAATATGCATTTGGACAATCCTAATCAAGACAGTTGATTTCATTGTCCCTTGCTGATCTTTGCTTTCTTCCTACGAGGGGCCACGTCAAGCCCTTCTTCTTCATCACTGTCACTTCTTATGGAATACTTCAATTGAGTTATATACTCATGTGTCCAACATCTCGGATATTTCCTAGGTTGCCTCTTCGTCTCTTCAGACACCCCAGCCTTATTCTCACCCATTGAAGTCAATCCAGTATCTGACCCATAAGGTTTCTTCGGTGGTGCATGAATAGTCTCCACCACAGAGGCTGGGGCATCCTCAGATATGGCCTCAGACTTCTGCTCGGTAATAGGCTGATCATCGGGCTGAACAGGTGAGGTCGGGGAGGTGCCCTTTGGTACCCAGTGAAGTTCACCCTTCTCATCCATGATCAATTGCAGTCCCAGTCTCTTCAACCTTCGAGCTTCACCTTGTTCTTCAGCATCGTCAGCTACCAAGTCATCGAACTCGCTGACGTCATCCTCGGTGTCATCATATTCAGGCGAAGTTGGCTCCCATTTCGGACTGGCAGTGTCCATGTCATATATGACACCCGCGTCATCTTTGTCATCCGAATCTGGTAGCTTCTCTTTACTGTTAGTGACACCTGCGTCATCATTGTCATCAGAATCTGGTAACTTCTCCTTACTCCAGGACACAGCGCCTGTACCCGAATCTTCACTGTTCGTAGACGCTGAGTGTGTCGGCTTACGCCCCTGGTAGGGAATTCCATGATATTCGTCATCGTCAATCACAATCGTCGGATTCCAGTACGCGATCCCAACGCGGCTAATCGGTAATGAGAATGGCGCTACCGGCGCCTTCAACCGAGTGGCGTCTTCTAGAAACCAGCCGCCGCCCCTATTACGCTCCCAGCGGCGTAGCGCACCAGAAGGGTGTACGATAATATGCTGCCAGCTATAATCAAGTCCAGGCTTTCGCTCCCCATAGTACGAAGTCAATGGCTCGGGAGTCCCCTTCCGAGCCCATTGCCATCTCACTGCCCCAGTATGCATAAACACAATATGCCAATCGAATGGCTTGGCCGGGCTATTGTTCCCTGGCACAACTCCTCCCCTCTTAGCTTGTTAGTACAAAGAGATGATAACTCAGAGTCATTTGTACAGCAGCTAAGATCCAGACACAGATCAGCCATGCTTATGGATGCGTGATATGCTTTTCTGATCGAACAGGTGCTCGAAGAGTTGACGAAGCAATCCAGCGGGAAGAGGGTATACAGCAGTGGAAACTCCCGCTCCTTGTTGCCCTGGATGAGGTCCCAGTTGAGCAGTTTCCGGATGTGATCCCAGAGTAGTCTGTTGGTGAAGACAAGGAGTATCCATCGTGCAGTACCGTAGATCCACTGGAGGAGGCGACTGCGTCCAGATGCAAGTAGGCTTGCGATAGCCAGTACCATACATACAGTAAGAGCAATACAACGGGGTAGGTAACCGGCGAACTACGGGTCGAAATCGCAGCGCAAAAGGAAACCTGCCCATCGGATTTTCCATAAACCAATGCTGGGGTTTGAGAAAGTCAAAAATTTGGAGCGTTCGGCGTACACAAGCATCAGCCTGTCGCAGTTGTCGCACCCCAGTGGTCTTAGCCTGACTGTATTCGGTGCACGGTGGACTAGCCCAGATGACGTCAAAGTAACCAGGTGCATAACGCTTGAAGTCCCAGTCCTGAACCTTCTCAGAGTAGGTAGGTTGCCAGCGAGGATCATGATCGACGGTGACCACAGTGCTCTTCGGATAACATGACATGAAACTTCTCTCCACACTTCCTGTACCACTGAAAAGGACTAGTAGTCGCAACTCGCGTGTCGAGACCCCAGAGCCCAGAAGAGCTAGATGCGTCACAAAGGCGTCAGCGGAGCGACAGTATTGTTCCCAAGGTAGGCAGTTGTCCAGAGAAGTGAGTTTTACTTCATCAGAGGTGTCCAGGAAAGTTAAAGCTCCGACGCGTTCCCGCCTTTGCTTCCGCTGCATTCTGACCTCCAGTAAGGCTTTTTCCCGGGCTTGTCCTTCTCGTGATAGTCTCAGGTGTTCGAACTCCGTGAGCTGTTCGAGATCACCCCCGTAGTTCAACGACTCACGGGTCTTCCAGGAGTCATGAGCGTTAGAGTACCCAGTCCAGCGAACCAGAAATTCTTCTACTTCCTTGCCTCCTTTCATAGGTTTCACTCTTCGAGACAGAATCTTAGACACATGGGTCTGGGATTGTCCATCCACGAGAACCTTGGCAGGAGTAGGTATTTGTCGACGCAGCGCAAAGGCTTCATCCGCGGTGCGGTATTCCTTGAGGCGATGCTGCGCTAAAACATCGTGGATACGCCATTTAGGGGGTAACTTGAGCCGGTAAGCCACCGGAGCACCTCTGTCAATTTCGGGTAGCTCTCGCTGCTGGTCACTGAAGAACCTCTCGGTGATGGGTAAGGGCCCGTGCCAGCGAGGGCCCAGCTTCCTGAAGGATTCGCGGTTCATGATATTTTCCGTGAGATGCTTGGCATCTACCCAGACCAAGTCTCCCAACTGAAAGGATTTGGCGGTGAGACGCTGGTCAAACTGATGTCGCTGGCGTTGCTGTGCCAGTTCTAGCTTAGTGCGGGCGTCCTCTAGTTGAGCCGCGAATTTACTAGCCATCTCGTGTGCTGTACCTTCTCCACCCTTACGCTTGGAGTGTTGTCCAGCAGCCGCTTGCAGGAACAAGTCCAGTTGCGACATAGGCGAGTGCCCCAAGACCAACTCAAACGGGGTAAAGCCGGTTACATCGCTCCGCGTATCGTTTATGGCGAACTCTACGTTGGCACACCACAAATCCCAGTCCTCTGGATTGCTGCCTACGAAGGACCTTAGCATGTCTTCTACCACGCGGTTGGTATGTTCAGCTTGTCCGTCCGAACGAGGGTTGTAAGGCGTGGTGGAGGCCACTTTAGTTCCCATAAGTCTCATCAATTCCTTCCACATAGCATCCTGAAAACGAGGGTCGCGGTCTGAGACAATCTTCATAGGGGTGCCATGTAGTTTCCAGATGTGGTCGAAGTAGATTCGAGCGATAACCTCAGAGGAGCTGTCCTGGAAGTTCAACGGGATGATGTGAACCATTTTGGTGAGCTTACATGTGAAAGTAGCAAAGGCATCGTGATTCCGCGCCGTGACTGGCAGTCCAGTAACAAAGTCCACACTGACCACTTGCCATAGTCGCGTAGGAATAGTGTGTGGGTTCAGCAATCCATCCGGGTAGGAATTTCTCGGTCGCACCGCTTGACAGATAGTGCAAGATGAAACCCATCGTCCCACATCTTCTGCTGCCCCTTTCCACCAGAAGCGTCGCAGTACTCGTTCCAGAGTTTTGTCCCTGCCCGCGTGTCCAGCTGAAACAGATGCATGCGCCTCTTGCAGTACTACCTCACGGAGGGGTGAATCTTCTCCCAGTACCAACTGATAGCGCCCAGCGCTCACTCTCCACAACACATCTCCCACTACGCAGAAGTCACGAGTGCGTTGATGCGGAGCTTCTTGGATTTCCTTCCTTAAAGTCTGGAGGGGACCAGGTCGCCCATATTCCGCTTGCAGCGCTTTGAGGAACTGGCCTCCTGATATCTGCTGATGCAGGTCTCGAACGCTGGCCGCTTCTCCAGTACGCACGATAGGAGGGGGGGAACTCGTTTTCCTTTCCCGCTTGACACGCTGTCGAGCTGGAGGGGCGTACACCACTAGCAGGGGCCAAGGCAGATCCAGAAGGGCTCCATCCGGGGCGGCGAACATCTGCACAGGTTCTCCTTGAGCGTCATGGGTAGGAATAATGTACTCCACTCTCATTCCCGCAGATCTCAACAACTGCCGCCACTGTGGCATGCGAGATTGAAAGTCAGGAAGGACGAAGAGAGCTGAAGTATTCTCAGGGTCCAGACGCCATTCTTCCACATATTTCCTCAGTACGGCCTCGATGGTCAAATGGTTGGAGGAGAAGGGAGGATTTCACCAGACGTTCAACCCTCGCCAGTTTTCCTTCAAGCAGTCCGTCCAGTAGCGGTTGACCTGACGATTCTTTCCTCCCAAGTCGCAACAGGCGTCCACCTCGAAGGGTCCATATTCTTGACTCAAGAAGTCGAACATGTCCGCCCGGAACTTCCAGTCCTGTCGATCGCTGGGCTCCAGGAGTCTGGTTGAAGCCTCGCTGCACTTCGGCGTTGCTGAGAAATCAACAGGGGTCTTCCTGGGAGAAGGGGGTGAGGATGCTGTCAGTTTGCCAGAGCGCGTCTGAACTGCCAGGGTGGCTTTCTCGTACCCAGTTTCGGCCCGCTGCAGGGTATGTAAGGCGTCCATCCAGAGTTGAGGGGAGTCCATCCAGGTGAGAGTCCCACTGTACGCGAGGACTGGTTCAGGCTCTTTGGTCTTGGCGCTGTTGGACTTGCGCTCCTTCAACTTGTTGGGATCTACCACTCCCAGGGGGGCGCGTCCTTGGCGGGACTCTTTACCAGCTGCAGGTCGAAACTTGCTGGCAGTGTCTGCGGCCGAGGGAGGTCGCTGCGGTTTCCCAGTAACCGGATGCACAAAGCCAGCTTCTACCAGTCCTTCTCTCGCGGAAATTTCCTTGTAGTCGGGTCGCCTGGACAGCGCGTCTGGAACCCAGAGTAGCGCCCCAGGGATGTATTCCATCTCGGGTACCCCTACCTCCACTAGATCCATGTACCATCGGGCTTGGCGTCGGCTGAGAGGTTGTCCGGGTGCCATTAACCAGACTAGGGGCTTGTGGTCACCCTGCAATTGGAACTCAGGCCAAATGAGGTAGTGTCGCCAAGTTTGCGTAGTGCAGTGATGGAGAGCGCAGAGTTCTCTTTCGCCAGCATGGTAGTTCTGCTCGGCTCCATTAAACTGTCTGCTTTCAAAGGCGATAGGTTGCAATCCATTTCCTACGTCTTGCATCAGTACTCCCCCCAGCGCCACTCCACTGGCGTCAGTTTGTACCACGAAAGGATGCCGTCCTTCGGCCGCCGCTTTCATATCGGGTAGCGCCAGAGTGTGTGAAGAACATAGCGCCTTCTTAATCTCCTCGAAGGCCCAACGCTGCATGGGTCCCCATAGCCAAGCGACATCCCCTTTGGTGAGCTGAGTCAAGGGTTGTGCTACTTCAGAGAAGCCCAGCATGTACCGCCGGTAGTACCCAGCCAACCCCAAAAATTGGCGCACATGCGTGGCGTTTTCCAGAGCGGGCCAGTCCCTGATGGCGGCCAGCTTGTCATGTTGAGGTTGACTTCCTTCCTGTGAGATCACGTGCCCCAGAAAGCGTATCTGGGTCTGCAATAGTTGACACTTAGACTCTTTGAGGTAGATACCCTGGTTCTCACAGACTTCGAGAAATTGCTGGAGATGGGAAAGATGCTCCTCCAAGGTGTTGCTGAAGAGGATACAATCGTCCAGGAATATTCTTACAAAAGGAAGATGTCCCAGAGCACGCTGCATGCGTCTCTGATAGCAGGAAGGACTGTTGGTCAACCCCATGGGCATCACCAACCACTCATACGAGCCATAGGGAGAAGTGAACGCCGTCTTTTCCACATCCTCAGCCGCCATAGCCATCTGCCAGAATCCATCGACCGCATCGAAGGAGGAGAAGTACTTGGCCCCATGCATGGAGTCGAACAACTGCTGAATGTCGGGAAGTGGATATTTTTCCTTGACAGTCAGGCTGTTGATGGCTCGGAAGTCGCAGACCATTCTGAGTACTTCAGGTTTCCCAGGCTTGGGAACCATCAACACTGGTGCAGCGAACGGACTTGAGGAAGGTCTGATGTAGCCCTTGCTCAGGAGTTCATCCAGGCGTTCTCGCAATTGAGTCAGCTCCACCATGGACATCTTGTAGGGCCTCTTAGCGGGCGCGATGCCATTCCATCCCTCTTGCAGTCTCACGAGGGCCACTTCATCTTTTCGCAGGGCGTCAAAGTTGGGCAGCGCTTCGCGAATTACTCGAGGTGAAAAGGACTCGATCAGCTTCTGAAACTTCTTTCTCCACTCGGGGAGATTGAAGGGTCCTCCAAATTCTCGCTGGTGGCCACCGCTGATAACATCGAAGTCCCTACCAGAGGTGTCGCATAGGCCACTAAGATGTCGTGGGGTGTCGCGGCACTGTCCATTCCCGCATATCTGCGCCGATAGGCTTTGATCTCCTTGGTCGCTTGAGCCGCTGATAACATTACCATCGGTTCCAGAGCCATCGCGGTTCTCTCGCCTTTGCGTGTAGGGCTACGCCCCGGCGAACATCCCCGTATCCGCACGGATTTGCCATGCTGGCGAAACTTGACTGATCCCCACCCATCATAGTCCAGCGTGACCGGCGAGAGGTGTCTCAACCACCTTCCTCCGAGTACAATGTCCACCTTGATGCCCAAAGGAAGTACTCGCATCTTGATGACCTCGGAGTAAGTCCCCTCGGAAGTCTCGGCAGTCAGCTTGCCGTAAGCGACTTGCGCAGAGGTCTGCACTGACCCATCCGCGAGGGTAACGTTCAGCGGCATCCCATTAGCGCGAACTGTGAGGTTCAATCTCTTGACGCACTCACTGGAGATGAATTCATCCGAGGCACCCGAATCCACCAGCACGCGCACTCGCTGTCCCTTCAGCAAGGCCCAGAACACCAATAGCAGCGTTCCCTCTTTGTCCCGAATCGCAGTCTCTCAGCTGACTGTCCTGGTTCCACATTACTTGACCATCGCGTCGCAGATGTGCACAGATGGCTGCTCGCACTGGGTGATGCAAAGGTACGCGCTGCTTAGACCGGATAGGTCTTGTGCGCGGTGGTGCAGGCTGCGAACGAGGATCCGGACCAAAGTATCATCCACCTTCCAGGTCGCGATCTGCTTGTAGCTGCCGCTCCTTAGCGCGTCGCTCCTGTCCCTGAGCGCGTCGTCTGGCGCGGCTCTGCGTGCGGCTTTCCAGAGGGTAAGAGCGAAGAGGTTGGATGGAAATCGTCTCCTCCTCTTCCTCCCCAGCGCTATCTTCTGGTTCGGACTTTTGAGTGAACGAGGGGGTTTCTTCTTCCCGCGGTGCCGCCGGGGCGTTGGTGACGTTTGCTGGTGCTGCCACTGCTTCATTACCTTCCAGGATCGGCCGCAGACGATGGCGTTGCTGTTTCTGAATGGTCAGTAGCAGTTCCAGGTGGGTTTCCTCCTGGATGGTTTTCAGGGGAGTCGGCTCCACTCCTTCTGTCACCGTTGTCAGCACACTTGGGTTGTTCTCCGATCTGGCGGCGGCCAGCTGTCGCTCCATCAACTGCTGCGTGAAGTTGAGCGACCGCTGGGAGTCCTCGAGGTCAGAAATGTCCCCAGAAGTTGCGGGCTGAGAACTGGATGGAGATAAGGTCAAATCCAGAGTTGTCACTGGATTCGCATCTGATGGTTCCGCTGAGTCCAGGGAGAGTGAATCACCACTTGCTGTTGAGGGTAGAGCCAGGTGAGCAGCCTCCTCCGCAGCTTCCCTTTCTCGCTGGTTCCATTGGTGCACCCTGTATAGACTGCACCATGCGTCTGGAATTCCTACATCTCCACCAGAACCCGGGATAGTACCGCACTCGGTCTCCAGAGATAGCTGAACTGCTCCTTCGGTTATCGTTAGGTCAGGGGTGACCTTCCCATGCCATCTGTACCAGCGGCGGCGATATCCGCGCCACCCTTCTGGTACCCATGCATTTCTCCATTTCTCATTCTCCTTTACCAGCGCTGCCGCGGCCATGTGCTCCGGGTGCGTCATCTCTCTCCAAGCACGCGTGCGATCCGCCAGTGACTCTGCTCGAAGTCCTGGTGGTTCATCTCCCAGCCTCGTAACCTCTGCCTCATGCTGCAGTCGGTCGCGTACCGTCTTCGGAGTTCTGCTGCGAGGTTTTCCAGTGCGCTTGCGCGCTGCACTCGTAGTGCTCTCTGCGCTTAAGGACGCCCTCTCTGCTAAGGCTGGACACGCTGCTGGTCGAGACGTCGAAGGAAACACCTCAGGTCGAAGTTTAAAAGGTGGGGGTTCTGAAGCTGGGCCAGTTTTTGAAGTTCCACCCCCTTCCTCCCCACTGTCGTCCAGAGGGTGTGAAACCGCGGGTAGCGTCACATCCTGAATCCGCTGCCTCAAGGCTCGCATACGCTCCACCGGAGCTTTTCTCGGTACCCGCGGTCGAGGAGTGTTCCGCCAGGGGGTGTTGAGTGGGTTGAAGGTCCACTGGGTCTCCTCTCCCTCATCCTCATCCAGTGCTGCCAGTACTGATGCCTCAGGGTTAGGGTTAGGGTTAGGGTTAGGGTTAGGGTTAGGGTTAGGGTCTGTGGGGTCAACGCGGGGCGTTTCGCCACGCTCGCGTTGTGGAGCCCGGCGGCGATCACCAGTTCCAAGGGAGCGATCTACACTGAACATAACGGGAGGCTTGGAGCGCTCAGGCGACGAAGTGGGTGACCTTCGTGGCGACCGCTGATGGCGCCGGGACACTAAGTGATGTTCTCGCCGGCCCTGCTTAGTGGAAAGGTTCGCTGTGTAAACAGCGGTACTGGTCAACGAGGGTTCATCCCGTAGGGTTCTGGTTCTGTCGAGATGGCGTTGTCGCCTCTGATCGGCAGACCAGGTGAATCCGTACCCTCGAGCGGCCAGAGGGTTGGGGGTGGCGGAGGATCCTTCTGGATATTTCCTCGGTTGTGGGCGAAGGCTGTACTCCTTGCCCAGGGGCGGTTACCCATACCGCCCTGTCGCCGGCGTCTCGCCGGCAGGAAGACACTCAGTCCTCCTCTTCCGCAGATTGCTGACCCGAGGAGGACGCTGCGGCCGATTCCTCGTTCTGAAAATACTCCAGCGCTTCCGCTTCCTCTTCCAAATCCTCCCACTCTGTTTCCAGCGCTGCGATATGAGATTCATTTGCAGCGCGGCGGCGTGCCAAACGAGCTGGGGCGTCAGCAATCCAGGCTCGTTTCTTGGCCTCGTCGGGACAGTTAGCCCATAAATGGGAGTCAGAGTTGCAGACGTAACATCGGCGTGGCGGTCTGGTCAATCCCGCCGGGCTGGGCGGCACGGCGTGCTGCACCCTGAGGTCGGCGGGGTCGGGGTCAGTAGCATCTTCCTCCCCAGCGTCCTGCACGGCGTTAAGTCTGGAGGACGAGCGACCATTCCTCCAAGCAGGACTTCGGTTCGCAGGTGCAGAGACGGGAGAGGTTCGTGCTGCGGTCAGAGCTTCACTGCGCTCCAATTTGGTGGCCACAGTGATGATATGCTGCAGCGCGGTGGATCCGGGATGATTGCTTTCCCAATCCGCTGGACATTGCAGATCCAACCGATCCTCAATAAGGCGATCCATGACAGCTTGCTTCAGTCGCAGTCCAGACCAGAACTGATATAATAGCTGCTGTTGGCTGATGGCGTGGCATTTGGGCATGGCGTCTGCCAATAACTGGACTACCTCGTGCCAGGATACCAGACGAGTAGCGAACAAACGCGCAGTCTCTTCTCGCCGCTGCGCCATGCGCATCACTGTCCCCGCTAGTCCTACCAGCGCGATGTCATCCAGTACGCTCCTGGCTACGTCGGCCAGGAAAGGCGCCAAAGTGGCGTAACGCCGGTTCCAGGCCTCCGAGTTCATCATCCCACCTTGCTTGAGAAAAGTTAGGGATCGCGGCTGTAGTTTGCGTTGAGCCACTTCCTTCAAGATCTCCGGCATGGTGATCATGGTTAGGTCTAGGCGATAAGCACTCATGCGACCCAGGGCGAAGGTGACTACGCCCATTGACAGAAAATTGACCAGCGCTTCAGAAAAAGGTTGAAGCGCGGCAATATCTGCGTCAGTGGTGATTAGGTCAGCGGAGGAGGGGTACATAGGAATGTCTCTGATCAGCTTGAGCACATCAGCCACTGTCTTGGATTCTCGGTAGACATCACTTGGGGAAGCTGCTCCCATAAGATCGTGGTGCCCTGGGAATTGAGAAAGGCGCTGGTCTACTGGCAGGAGTCCCGGGGCCGCTGGCAAGGAATTTCCAGGCGATCTGTACTCTGCAGCGCTGGGAACACCAGAGGGAAACCGATTGACGCCCAGTCTAGCCGGGACTGTGGCGGGAGTTGGTTGGTTGCCAGCCGCCATTCCTCTAAACAAGTACGCCTCGGAAGATGAAAATGCTGCCCAGATTTGGAGTCCCAGGGGGTCAAATTCTGTCAGCTCGGACTCTAAGGCATTTTACGCGATGGTTACCCATGAGTACAAGGGCAGGCGTCTCTGCTGAGTTCCAGTACGGCTTTCCGCGCAACGCCGCGCTTCATCCACTTTCGTTTTCTCCACTTCCAGAGTGAAAGCGTCACTGTCCTCAATCTCAGTCAGGCGCACAGGAGTATGCACTGACCCATGCTGCGCCAGGTCTTGGATGTCCACTCCGATGTGCCGCATAGTCATCCAAATCCGAATGGTATCGGTTATGAAGTGACTGGCGCTTCCAGGCATGGTTGGCAGTCGGTAAGAGTATTGTGCCTCAGCGCCGTGGCTGACAGTAACTGCGGAGGAAGAGGACAGGTGATTTCTCAACCAGAAGGAGGCTCCTTCTAAAGTCCATAACAACACGTCTAGACGCCGGTGTCGTGGTTCACCATTGTCTGAAGGCGGGGGCGAGTTTCCTGGTGACGGTTGATCAGGCTCAGCGGAGTCAGAGGGCGATGAGCCGGTAGCCGGTGGATCTGGCTGAAATGGTGCCGGCGCCGGATGAGCCGGTGCCGGAGCCGGTTGAGCCGGTGCTGGAGCCGGTTGAGCCGGTGCGGGAGCCGGTTGAGCCGGTGCTGGTACCAGCCAGGGACCTGATCCAGCTGCTGGCGCCGGTGCACCTGGTAAACCGCTCGCCCATCCTAAGGTGTGCTGGTAGGGCGTCATAGGTGGAGCGCCCACTGCTGGTAGAACCGAAGTCAGATGTGGATAGTGTTGGAGCACTTGCTGATGCAGATTTTGCATGTACTCTGATACCTCTAACATCATCTGATTCTGCATTAGGGATTGATGCTGAGAGTTCAGTGCGGGGACAGAGGCATCTGAGGGCGTTCTGGCTGAGGCGGGGTCAGAGAAGAGTGCTCTGCGCTGTTCTGCCAGGCGCTGCTGGTTCTGTTCCCATCTCTGATGGCGCCTCTCCCGGCGAGAAAGCTGGTTCACTGAGTCTGAGTTCAGAGGTAAGTTTCTGACTGGAATTCTGCTGAGGACATCTGCTTGAGAAGGGGGTTCGATAACTGGTAGGTTGCGGTTAAGATGCGGCTGGTAGGCTGCGAGTCCAATGCTACGCCTGAGTGCGAGGTCTGCGTAACTGACTGAGCTGACTGGCTGCTCCGTAGTTGTTGAAGTCAGCGAGGTAGTCAAAGGTCTGGACTCGCGGTTCAACAGGGACTCAGGCATATCCGTAGTTGTTGAGGTCAGCGAGGTAGTCAAAGGTCTGGACTCGCGGTTCAACAGGGACTCGAGCATAT
>LGRX02034619.1:0-19289 GCA_001247695.2 Cymbomonas tetramitiformis
TGCGTTTGGTCAATGGAATGTGTTTCACGAGGAGCTCCAGCAGCAGCTCCCCTGCGCAGCGCCAGTGACAGGGCCGTGACAGGGACTCTGCGTTTGGTCAATGGAATGTGTTTCACGAGGAGCTCCAGCAGCAGCTCCCCTGCGCAGCGCCAGTGACAAGGCCATGACAGGGACTGTGCGCTTGCTCGATATCACCACACGCTTCACGTTCCCGGTAGGCAGTCACTTTGTGCTGGCATTATTCTTGCCAGGAAGCAGGTACACTAAGGCACAATCACAACACACATGGGACTAGCAATATTTTATAAACAAATCAAATATTGATATACCAGCTGCGAAGATGTGTTCCAGTGCTAACTGGTCACAGCGGTCTGCTAGTCAGACATCAGGCAGGGGTCCCATATGTCTGTGTCTCTGTACCAACAACTCTCAAGTCAGTCTCATTTCTCAGTCTCACAACTAGCCAAGTGTCTGAACTGTGGCTCTAAGCAGTGGTGACACAAGGAAGCTTCTGTGCAGCTGCCAAGCAGCTGCTGGGCTCCAGCTCGGCTCCAGCTAGGCTTCAGCCAAGACCTGGGGGACAAAGAAGCTTCCTCTCACCCAAACCCCACCACGCTCAAACCCAGAGTCACACAACAGGACCAGGGAGGGATGGCGGGAGAAAAAAGAGCAAAACCGTGCTTGTGGCACGTGTGGGCTCGAAGTGAGAAAACTGTTTCACTAATTCTAGTGGAACTGTTTTAAGCACTGTCGCACAACTCTCGGCAGTTGGCCGAGGCTCGATCGGGCCACGTGGCGGCCGATCGGAAAGTGTCAGTTTGAAATCCCAAAACAGATCAAGCAAGTGACTCATATGACTCGGGCATATGATGCGGGCAAACTGACACGCAGTGACGGGTCTCCGTCCGAACCGTCGCGGGCGACACGACTGTCGCGCTCACTCGTCGCTACGGGATCTGTCGCACAGAAAATCTGATGCACAAAAAAATCCCAGGCGACATCGACGGGAGGGGGGTGTACTCTGCTACCTTCGAATAACCGAAATTATAGTGCCAATAATTTTGGATTATTCTTGCCTGGAAGCAGGTTCACCAAGGCACAATCACAACACACATGGGACTAGCAATATTTTATAAACAAATGAAATATTGATATACCAGCTGCGAAGATGTGTTCCACTGCTAACTGGTCACAGCGGTCTGCTAGTCAGACATCAGGCAGGGGTCCCATGTCTTTGTGTCTCTGTACCAACAACTCTCGAGTCAGTCTCATCTCTCAGTCTCATAACTAGCCAAGTGTCTGAACTGTGGCTCTAAGCAGTGGTGACACAAGGAAGCTTCTGTGCAGCTGCCAAGCAGCTGTTGGGCTCCAGCTCGGCTCCAGCTAGGCTTCAGCCAAGACCTGGGGGACAAAGAAGCTTCCTCTCACCCAACTAGGAGCAGGCACCCAGCGGCGCCGCACGAGGCCCCTAGTCCGAGTCCCCAAACACAGCACATCAGCCCACAATAGGGCCTAACCAAACCCCGGAGTACACCGGGAGTCTGGGTCACTGCTGCTCGGGACCCCCTAGCCAGCACAACAGCCCACAATCGGGCCTAACTAGGCACCGGAGTACAGCGGAGGCAAGCCTAGGTACAGCCCACAGTAGGGCCTATCCAGACACCGGAGTACACCAGAGGCACGCCTAGGTTCCTGCTGCTAGGGAAGCACTGCAACTGAGACCACAACACCCAACCCATCGGCAAGAGAGAGAGAGAGAGGGGCGGGAGGGCCGGGAGGGAGAGGGCACGTACCGATCAGGCTCGCCCCTCGAAGGCGCGGGTGGCAGCTGCAGCGCCAGAAGCCATTGCCGAGGGGAGGATCAGCTGCTATGCGGCGTCTATGTCGCAGTACGGCTTGTAGCACTCGGAGGCCCAGTCACCGTGGGCCTGAATCAGGGCGCCCTGCACTTGCAACCTGAAAGCTGCGGTGGCCCCGCCACGGCGGAAGGAGTGGCCGGTGTAGGCAGCCGGGTCCAGCCCCGCCCGAGCCGCCAGCTTGCGGAAGACGGCCACAAACACCGAGTGTGTCAAGAGCTTCAGGCGGCCCTTGGCATCCTCGGTGCAAAACAGAGGCCCGTCCGGGCCGAGGTTGGGCAATTGCCCAACCCTCCAGAGCGCTCGGACGACACAGATGGGGGAGCCGGGGACCTCCACCGCACGGACGGTGTGGTAGCGCTCTCCCGCCTGGATGGTCTTAGAGTGTCGCACTCTAATATCCACCTGACGGGACCCCTCCTCCAGAACCGGGAAGGACATGTCGGCACGGACCAGGTGACCACGAGGGTTCCAGGCGTCCGCTTTCTCTACCGAGACATTGTCCTTCCGGAAGAAGAAGAAGAAGAAGAAGGCAGTCAGCATGGCAACAAACACCACAATCTCTAGGAAACTGATGGGGTCTACTACCACTGCCATCCTCAACAACTCCTCAAACCCTATGGGCATGGTCTGCTTGGAGGGGGTGTTCTACCTCCGGCCACAACCCTGCAGGGCTGAATGCACGGCCCATCTATCCCTCACAGGGACCCACACCAAACCCAGCTGCAGTTGGAGGGCCCTCATGCCCGAGGTGTACTTCTTGGCGGTGGATGGTTTGACCTTTCGGTCAGTCACCATAAACACGATCCACCACGCCAGTACATCATCCGTTGCCGGGAGCATCATTGCCAGAAAACCTCGAGATCTGCCGGAGATGCAGAAGGAGACGAAGCTCCTCATCCCGGTAGAGTACGAGGCCTGTGTGTTCAAGGCGAAACACACAGACTGGTAGACGGCGGTCTGGGCGAACAGCCTGTCGAGATCCTCACCTGCTCACCAAGTCACCCCGGTGAGCACGGAGTCGGTCCACTCGACAGGGTGCGGGGGGCAGCGGATTACCATGGTGGCCCATCTGGTGTCCCCCCAGAAAGTCCGGCCTCCCCCTTGCGGGGAGGGAGCGGTGAACAAGGTACTCCGTGCGGGCCAACGGCGCACTACCTTGAACACCTCGGGGAGGGACTTAACCAGCTCGTAGCCGGGGTCGCCCTCCCAAACCGGGACCAAGAAAGTCCCGGCGGTGCCTCGCTGCTGCTGCCTCTTTCACCGCAGAAAATTCTGGATGATTTCAAGGAAGTCAGAGAAAGGAAGATTCCCCCAGCAGTTATGGCCTCGAAAGTCCATAACTCTTGCGCCGTCCTCCTTTGTCCAGCCGACCCGGCAGAAGGAGTTGGCACCATGCTGTGAAACACAGCAGTCAACCGTGAAGGGCCCGAACTGGACGTCCAGGGGCCTCCACAGGTTGGGCAGGAGCATCCAATCATCCCGGTCTTCAATCCAGACCGAGTGATGCCTGTCCTCCCTGCACCGCCTCTGGAATGCACTAATTTGACCCCTCGAAAGGAGGTCAGCATAGACATTGTCCTTTGAGGCAATGTAGGTTGGAAGCAGACGGATGTCATGTTGGACACACACCAGGAACAACTGCTTGAGTAACGGTATGTACTCAGACGGGCCCCACCACCGTTGTAGCTGCCCAATGACACACTTGTTGTCAATGTGGACAACTACGGACTTCCCCTCCAAGTGTTTACCCCAAAGGACCAAGGCCCAGTAGAGGGTAAACAACTCCAAATACCCGATGTCCTTAGACTTTGGGTTATTTGGATTGAAGGGGAAGAAATCCTCCTGGGGTTGGCTACGGAGCCAAGCCCAGGTGACGGCGAACCAGCGCTTGTCAAGCACTGCTCCCATCCCGACCCCGGTGGAGGCATCAGTGGAAAACCATTCCCACTTAACCTCCAGCCGGTCCAGTCGGACTCGTCGGCCATGGTACAGTCTCATGACTGTGCAGATGACCTTGAGGTCCTGGACCACCTTGTCATTAAGGTGGAGGAACCTCGCCTTGCATTGTGACAACAATGCATGGGCAAACCTAGTGTACAGCGAAAGGCCGTACACTACTTGCCCGCAGAAAGCAAGCAGGCCAAGCAGGGATTCCAGCTTGGCCCGGGGAACTTGGGGGCCACCAAGGGCCCCTAATCTGCGGATCTCCTCCACCTTGGCCTGTACTACTAGCATCCGATCCTCGGAAATGCGAGCAGTGCAAACCCCCTCGGTGGTGGAAAGCTCCACTCCCAGGAACTCCAGGACCTGGGAGGGACCCTCACACTTGTCCGGGTTGACCTCGAAGCCGAGGAAGGTTACGAACTCGTGCAAAAGCCACATGAACTCCTGAACCTCGTGAAACGAGCCTATCAGGAGAAAATCGTCAAGGTACCCTACAATGGAGGCACCTTGAGCCTGCATCCACCGGACAATTGCCCGAGTGAATCTGGTGAAGATACCTGGCATAGAGGAGTTCCCGAAGGGAGCCCTCGTGTCAGCCAGAACTTCACCATCCCACCTAAACACATGGGACATCCAATACCGGGTTGCCACTGGGACACTCCGGTAGGCCGCGGTGAGGTCCACCTTAGCCATCCACAAACCCGGTCTAAGCAAAGAGTAAGCATCCTTCACCGAGGAAAACTTCTCTTTGACTAGGTCGATGCGGGAGTTAACTCCCACATCTTCCGGTCTGGAATAGTCCCACACAGGTCTGAACTTAATCACACCTTTCCTCTCCCTTTCCACAATGCCCACTGCCGAGATGCCCTGCACTTTCCAATGCATACGGACTTCAACCACATTGCCAGCAGCTTTCTCCTTGAGAATTTCTGCTTGCATGGCCGGCCAGTGTTCCTCAGACACATAATTTTCCACCGAGTAGAAAGTGTCTTCGGGAACTTGTGAAAAGGGAAACTCCACCCCACATGCTGCACCCCTAACAAGGTACACGCAATCAGGGTCTTCCAGAAAGGCAGCGGCCATTCTGCAAGCCTTGGAAGTCATGGCCGGGACCGAGGCCCCGGCCTCCCTGAGCTCAGACATGAACTCCTGCCACTGTTGGACAGAAGTGCCTGTTGCTTCCAAAGAGACAGCAGAAGTCTTTGCCCACAATTGATCCAGCAAAGTTGGCCAACGGGTGGAGGCAGTGACCGGGACAGTCTTGTCCCCAATGTCAACTGGTCCGGAAACAAAAGAGGAATCATGCTTGGGTTCTCCGAAGGAGTCCCAGGCTTCCTGAAAACAATGTGTCGCCGACGGGTGACACTCCAAGACCCCTCTCAAGGCTTTAGCCGGACGGCTACGGCACATCCAAGCGTGCGCCATGGGCCGCTTCTCCCGACCAAGCCTCGGGACGGGCTCCACTCTCCCCCGACCTGCAAAAGTGTCCAAGACACCTCTAGACCCTAAAACAGGGGCCTGGGCAGGGGGGGAAGAAGCAAGGGGGGGTGTGTCAACAAGACACACCTCAATGGGGTCCCTTACAAAAACCAATGGGCTGTCAGGGAGGTGCAAACAAGGAACATTGTCAGCCTTCGGTGAGTCCGAAGCTGACTGAACAGGGCTCTCCTCCACAAGTGGTGGAGGGGAAGACAAATCAGAGAAAACAGGCGAAGCCGACACAACACAAGGCGGGGGCAATTCCCCCGAAGTCCGCTCACCCTGCTGCAAAGCCTGTGCCGTGTCGCACACAGGCAGCAGCCCACCACTTCAGGCCTTAGCCTTAGTGCACACAACCGCCGAGTGAGCCCCTCCACATGTTGCACACACATGCGGGTGCTTGCACACGGCAAAGCTACAACCCTTTTCCTTGTTGAAGTTAAAACAATGCTTGTTTTTGGACTTCGGACGAGGCGAGGGTTGCACAACAGAGGGGTCCTTGGCCACCTTAGGGACCTTTGAAGGGCGCTCATCAGCACCCTTCTTAGAAATCCCCGAGGGAGTGAAGAGGTCAGTCCCCGCAGCCATTTTGCGGAGCTGAAAGTCCTTAGCCATCTCCATGCTGGACTTCTCCTCACTCACAAGGTGCATGAGGAAGTCATAAAACTCCAACATGACCTTGAAGCCAAACTGGTTTGCCCGAAGGCAAAACCAGTTACGAAAAGCCAACAAGACCTTGCCACCTTCCACTGAAGGGGCAGCCAGAGCAATGTCTAGGAAGCTTGCTTCCCACTCCTCCAGAGTCTTACACTTCGAGTTAATACGAAGGTGAGCTCTGCCGTCTACGCCAATCTCCCACGCCGGAGAATCATCCTCCGCGAACGAGTGGCGTGGACGGACCCGCAAGTCCAATCCCCGATGAACACCTGACTCAGGTCTAATCGGGGCAAGGCGTGAAGAGCGACCTACCGGAAAACTGCGCTGCGTCTGGGAACACGTCGAGGCCCTTCACCACCGCCTCGATGTCCGCGTCCGATTGCCGATGCTTCTCCGGCACCGTTGGCGTAACTGGCGCCACTGGGCTGCCAGCTGCCGGTGCCGGAACACCCGTACCCCCAACGTTACCGCCAGCAATCGGGGCGGAAATAATCCCGCCCTTCGCTGACGGTGAATCCGTGGGGGCTCCGAGCAAAGCGGTCGATAGTCGGGCGCGCGGGATCAATCACCCCAGCAAAAGCTTGCCACTTCGTAAGTTCCGCTTTCACGGAAAAGACGAAAACGCGAAGAAGCTGAGGCATGCGAAGTGGCCCCTCCAACGTGTGCGGATCATCCACAGCCAACTGCGGACAAAAATGACACATCAGCGGAAAAGCGGCCGGCCTAAGCTTCACTAACGGGTTTATCCCGAAGTGAGCCGTACCGGACGCGACAAGAAAATCCGAAAGGCGCGTCGCATGAACCTGTAGTACTGCAGTCAAGACATCCAAGCACTCAACTGGCCGCTCCTCGACAAACAAAGGAGCGGACTCAAATGCAAGAATTAGCGCCCGCAGTTCAGGTGAAACAGGAGGAGCGGCCACAACGGCTGCAGCAGCAGTGGCTGCAATCAGTTGCTGCTGCTGCGCATTGACCGTTTGTTTCAAAACCGCCATCGCAGCCTCATGATTCGCTTGTTGCTGGGCTAACTGCTGCTGCATCAATGCGAGGACGGGATCAACTGGTCCGGCTTGCACAATTGGCGCCGGCGCAGCAGGCAGCGTCGCGGAGTAATTTTGCACGGAGTTTAAAATCCGGCCTACTAACTTCCACGAAGTTTCAACCGCGGCTTTGACGGGCCCCCACGGAGCCGGCAACGGGGGAACAATTTCCCGCTGTGCCGGCATAGAGAACGTGGAAGCAGCCGTCGGGTCCACGACTAAAAAGGCTGTGCCTGCTGCTGTCAGCGCTGGAAGATCAGCCAAAATGACCGGCGGAATACTCTCCCGGAAAGCGGCGCGCAACGGTCCAAAATGCTCCGAAAGACCCTCTTGTGCATGCACGGCCGTAACACGCGACCATCGCGTAGATCGGACCGTCGGAAAAAATGTGTTACAGGCGTTCAAGGCCGCACGCACAGCAAGCGATCCCCAAATGGGGAACGGGGCAATCGGCAAAGGGTTAGGAGGATTCTGCATGGAAAAGACGAAGTCAAAAGTCAGAAAGCTTTCTACTTCGAGCCGCAGAATTATTTGTTTTAAATAATTCGCCCAGAAAAAAGAGCAAAACCGTGCTTGTGGCACGTGTGGGCTCGAAGTGAGAAAACTGTTACACTAATTCTAGTGGAACTGTTTTAAGCACTGTCGCACAACTCTCGGCAGTTGGCCGAGGCTCGATCGGGCCACGTGGCGGCCGATCGAAAAGTGTCAGTTTGAAATCCCAAAACAGATCAAGCAAGTGACTCATATGACTCGGGCATATGATGCGGGCAAACTGGCACGCAGTGACGGGTCTCCGTCCGAAACCGTCGCGGGCGACACGACTGTCGCGCTCACTCGTCGCTACGGGATCTGTCGCACAGAAAATCTGATGCACAAAAAAATCCCAGGCGACATCGACGGGAGGGGGGTGCACTCTGCTACCTTCGAATAACCGAAATTATAGTGCCAATAATTTTGGAGCATGACATGAGCCAAGGTGGATGTCGCCGGGCGATGGTCGAGTGCAGGTACTGGAGGTGTGCTGGGCGGAGGACGCCAGAGACCGCCCCTCAATGGATCAGGCATCTACTCTCCCCTTCGGCCGAAATACCCCCCCCATCTCGCTCCGCAGCTACCTTGGGCTATTCTCCTCAAGATAAACACTCCCCCATGCTCTGCAGCTACCTCGCTATTCTCCCTCGCATAAACACTTCCCATCAGCTCCTCAGCAGCTACCCGCTTATTCTCCCTCAAGATAAACACTCCCCCCCATCGCCCCGCAGGTCACTCACGCTTATTCTCCTCAGCATAAATATTTCCCCCATCCGTTTCTATGTGCCACTCAGTTATTCTCCCTCGCATTAATACTCCCCCCATCTGCTCGCAGGCCACTCAATTATTCTCCCCGCATAAATAATTTCCCATCCGCTCTGCAGGCCACTCTTTCATTCTTTACCTTCTGTCTACTTTGGTTACACCGGTGCAATGAGCAGTTGTAAAGTGTTCAGTTGCTGGATAGAGAGCACAGCACTGGCAAGAGGGATGCGCAGCGAGCGGCTTCACGGCACGGGACCCAAAGCAAGTATAGGCCCAAGGCATTTTTGTTCGTGCAGTTTCGCCACAGACCGCCGCGCAAGGTCTGTGCGTGAAGAGACCAAGAGGCTGCTCGCGTCTCAATGCCACACGCTGCTGTATAGCCTCTTGCAGAAGTTGATTCGTCCCAGCAGACTGAGAGTCCGAAGGTCGCGGGATTGGACGGAGCTTAATTCCTGTGGTGCTGCACCAACAGGTCATCGAGAGGCTCGTGGAGGCCCCCCGGTATGCAGCCTCACGCCGGTGGCTCCACTGGCATGCACCTCAGCCGTCAGCTCAGCATGCGCCCCCACATCACCAGTCCTACACCAACCACCTGCCCATCACGCGCCCCCACATCACAAAATCTCCACTAACCTTCTGCTGAGCGTTGTGCTTGTGGCACTATCGGATGGTATCTGCGGCATCGTCCGATGTTGCCTGCAGCCCGCTTTGTGTGTGCAGTTTTTGCAGCATCAGAAGAAAGGGAGGCCGCAAATTGCTACTCCCAAACTCGCAGAGTCTCGGATGGATGTGCATGCAGGTGGGACACGGACGGGCGCCTCACAAGGCAGAGATCTAAGGTGTGCCCAGCTCTACTTAGTGGTCCCTCCTCAGCCGCGAAGTGATCCATTGGTCCTCATGCGTCTGAAAGGAATCAGTTGATGCTCACGCGGACAGATGCGATGCAGCCCCTTCCGATGAGTAGAGGCCATCAGCCCTTTGGAAATGCCAGCATCAACCTAGGTCGCCTCAGCAGAACATTGCACAGCAGTAGAAATGCCACTAGTCGCTACTGATGCTACCGCAGCCACCACTGCAACTTTAGTGGTTGGCGCGCGCAATTTTGCAGTTGTGCTGTGGTACGCCTAAGGTGACATGCAACATATAGAATCATATACATGATGCCACTTTGGCAGCTGCCGCTGCCACATGTATTGCACTCACTGCGCCTGCACCTGCTGCGCCCTCACGTCATTGATGGGGCAATCCTGGCTGCACACGCTCACGCACACGCGGTTGGTATCAAGTTTTCGTTTGCACAATCATATAACGATCCCAATCCTCAGCTAAACTGGATGCACAGCATGCTCATCGTGCCAGATTGTTTGACCAGTTCACACGTGCCCTTACGGCGACACCGACAATATGTCTGGGCCCCTTTGCCCTTCTTGGCGGCCCCAGTCTGCCGAAGACAAAGGAGTTTTCATCCACAGATGTCTCGATGTCTCATTTGTATAATAGCATGTTGTGTAGCATTGGCGCAGACCAAACCCCTGGTACAGGAATGTGTTATGCGGATGGTTTGTTTTAGAGGGAGTCTGCCGACAGGGTGGCTCGATGTTAAGGAGCTTGCTGAAATGAAATTGAGAAGAGTTGGTGGCTGTCTGCAGGCGCAACAATTTGGAGAACGAATGGCTGCACGGGCATGTGCTTACATCAATCAGTGAGTTGTTTTATGCTGGCGTTAGATTGACCTCAACCGAAGCTCGACAAAATGTCATTGTTGCGGCATAACACATCTTCACAAGGTGACGGAGAAGACACTGCGCATAAACATTTGCAATGAAGTGAACAGAAATATCCAAGCTATGTGAGTTGCATTTTGGGAGTGATGTGCTAGCATTTGTAAACGCAAAGGTGTCGAACAATGCTTGACAAATCGCGACAATAATCTGGAATGATCTCGAAAACATGCAAAGGTTTCAATCATTTTCGCAACCTGAAGTGTATTGTGATCACATCTTGATCTATTTTATCATGGGATTTCTAGTTGAATATTTTACAAGCCGTATTGGCAGTACACTAATGTGCGATTGTGTCGGCATTTCGGTATAACAACCGGGCCGGGTATAAATACATACATACATACAGAACAGCATGAGATCAAAAACCCTAAATACATACATACATAGGCCCCGGCTCATGATGGTAGATACTCAATAAATACCAGTATACATACATAGGGTGCATGCAATCATCTGTGAAGACGCATGTGCGAGTACCGTATGTCGCACGAGCTGCTGATTAATTGTGTCACGATTTCAAATGTATACACTGTCGCGTGATCTTATGATACATAGGGGATCGCGCGTTTAATTCGTGACACGCGTAACGTGACCAAGGCGATGTGGCCTTCACACAACGGTTCGTCCTGCAGCCCTGCGGCGTTGACAATCGTGACATGAAAGTATGTACACCATATCTCACCACTCGTGAAGGGCGATGTTCAGCATGTGCGAGTTACAAATATGACGGCGACACGTGATGGCATCGAATACACGGATCGTACTTACACTCCTCTAAAGAAGAGAGAGGCATGCAGCACGCAATCGCCGCCGCCATACTCTTGTCGCAAACGTGTGCATATGATGGGACAAATACTGCTAGCCCTGAGCAACCTCAACACTCGCGCGTATATATCCGACTTGTCCTTAACATTCACATGAGTCGGTAATAATCCAGGCGTATCTTAACACAGCACACGATCGTAGAGCTACAAAATTTTTGAAATTCTGATATTCTGAGATCACATGCCAAGCTCTTATATACAAGCCCAAATTTCTAACTTGTAAAAAGATAAAAACAGCAGTAAAATATATTCATCAAAAGATCAACAGAATAACCAAAAGTACGAATTATTATACAAAACTGTGAGCAGAACTGTCCTAGCGGTCTAGCACTGGCACGCGAACAGCCACCTAGCACTTGCGAAGGCAAAACAATTATGAGTCCTCTAGTTCTGACCTGCGGTCAGAGCTTACTTATATCTCGAGTCATTGTCACATCTGCAAAAACTATAACAGGCTTCCGCCCTGAAATCTTCATCTGCCAATAGAAAGTCATTATTCTATGCCAGCTTTAACAATGTTACCGTTCACTGTCTTCTGACTGACACGTCAGTGGCAAACTTGTAACTGTCATATCCTCTTATCACTTCGCGGTCACCTGATAATGACCATATCTTCTTCACTAAGTCTGTTTCTCTCGAGCAGTCATCCCTCGCGAGATCTGTCATACTTGTCATATCTGTCACGCCTGTCACTAGCTGGACAAACCCGGCACGGTACCATGGGAGGCCGGCGTTTGTTACAGCTGTCGCAAACGTGTGCATATGATGGGACAAATACTGCTAGCCCTGAGCAACCTCAACACTCGCGCGTATATATCCGACTTGTCCTTAACATTCACATGAGTCGGTAATAATCCCGGCGTATCTTAACACAGCATCACAGTTTTTGTACAATAATTCGTACTTTTGGTTATTATACCGATCTTTTGATGAATATATTTTACTGCTGTTTTTATTATTTTTCATGTTGGAAATTTGGGCTTGCATATAAGAGCTTAGCGTTCGATCTCAGAATATCAGAATTTTAAACATTTTGTAGCTCTACGATCCTGTGCTGTGTTAAGATTGCCTGGATAATTACCGACACAAGTGAATGTTAAAGACGAGTTTATGTTTACCCGCGAGTGTTAAGATTGCTCGGGTCCGGCAGTATTCGTCCCATCATGTGCACGCGTTTGCGACACTGTCCCAGTACAATCTTTGATTCTTCCACCTGTACTCGGGAGTGACGTCGCTCGCCCGGTCGTCCCAACGCCTCACCCTGCTGCCCTCCCAAGGGAGCGGGTTCGCACAGAAGCGTTCGAGAATGCTCTCTGACTCCTCCCGCGAAGTGCCTGCCAGTAATGGCAACGCACTCCTCCGGCGCTCGTCCATGGGACAAGTCCAGATGCGGGCTCGTTGCTGCAGTAGTGCCAGTGGGAGCTCGCCAGGCTCTGGTGCAGGCGAAGGTGACGGTATAGGCGACGCTTCTATGTCATCAATGTGCTCAGAGCGAACCCCGGAGGCGGCTACCCTCTCCTCCTCTGCACTGGGAGGACGGTGCGATGGCAACCCGCACACCAGATCTTGGCCAAAGATCTCTGTCGTCAAGCACACGATGGGGTCCACTCGCCTGGCGCTGTTGGGGCGCTTGGGTGGCGGCATGTCTACCAGGGGAAGTATCACCTGGGTGTCCATGCCCAAAACTGAGGGCGCATGGGACACAACCACGCCACTCCCAAGCTTGATGTCGATCATGAGGGAGTTCTTCAGCGGCCCGGTGCCCACCAGCAGGTCCCCCCTAGGAAAACAGAGCCCTTCCATACGTATGGACTGTCGTATGGATACCATGTGGATGCCATGTGGACAGCCGTATGGACCACAAGGCCGAAAAACTCGTAAAGTGTTAAAAAGCGTACGGACTACGTCGTTCGTGTAAATATGTCCCATGGATTGCATGTGGACAACGTCTGGAACCCATATGGACTCCATGTGGACATTGTATATCGTCCACATGGCGTCCATCCGCATGGACGGTTAGCGGAAAGACCGTATGGATAACATGTGGAAGTCTCATGTATTTCATATGGATATCGCATGGATTACGTACGGAAACCATATGGACTAAACACGGAAAGGACAGCAAGACGAATATTGCATACATACGGATTACGTATGTCCGGCCCGCGGAACACCACCTTCATACGGGTGAAATGACTATCTTAAATCAATACATACAGAGGGACTACATGGTCCATCCGGATGGAGTGCGCATGTACATGTATATCATGCATGCGAAAACAGTGTGGATTATGAATATTACACGCATGGACTACGTATGTCCGCCTACTGGACCACGATTTACATACGCTTGGAAAGGCTAAGTTTTCTAATGCATACGGTGGGACTGCATAGTCCATCCGGATGGAGCACGTATGTACATGTATAGCATGCATGCAAAAACCGTATGGATTGTTAATATTACACGCATGGACCACATATGTCCAGTCACTGGACTGCGTTTTACATACGCGCGGAAAGACTAAGTCTTCTAAATACATGTGGAGGGATTATATGGTCCATCCGGATGGATTACGTATGTACATATATAACATGAATGCGAAAATCGTGTGAACTGTCCATAATACACGGATGGACCAAGTATGTCCACCCACTGGACTCCTACTTACGTACGCACGGACGGAGTAAGTATTTTAAATACACACTGAGGGACTATATAGTCCGTCCGGATGCAATCGCCATTTTTCATTTAATATGCATTGTAAACGTATATGGACTCCCTAGGTATATCCAGTGGACTACGTGGTACGTACGCGTGGAAAGTGGTTTACAAACAAGGAACTGCTGCGGGTTCCATCCGGATGGACTATGCAGTTCCTTCCAGTGGTCCATCCGGATGGACTGCATTGGTTTATACACATAGCACCCGTGTATGCTTTACGCGAACTGCAGGAAGGACATTCAGGATGTTCAAACATGTTTTGCAAATACATAATACATATGTTTTACAACACTGTCACCTGCCCTTTTTTTTTGTTGCAGGCGGGCTACTGGTAGCTTTTCGTTTTTTCAAGGCCTTTGCCGGAGATTCGGCTGCTGCCGCATTCTTTGCCGGAGAATCGGCTGTTACTACGGCTACAACCGCTTTGGCCGCTTTGGCGCCCTTAGGGTGGGCTCCCGCACTCCCATCAGATTGTGCTTCCTCCTCCTCAACGAGTTCCCCTTGCGGTTCACCGTCATCATCTTGTTCCGGCGGCTCGTGCAGCGATCTGTTTGTCAAGTTATTCGAGGTCCCATCAGAGTCTTCAGCCTCCTCCAAAGGCTTTGTTGAATCATCCTGCTCGTTGGAAGTCCCCCGCGGAGCCGGATCCAGTTTCAGGTTGTCCGCCTTCTTTTTTGTCATCTTTTTGTAGTGCTTTGTGCTGTTCGCGTGTCGGAGGTTTGAAGCCAGGACCCTGGTGCGTACACGAGGGTGGTCAGTACAGCCCGTGCTTACGGTCAGCGTATGGACATACTTGTAAGATATGCAAACAAAAGTAATATGCAAACGGGTTATTTACTTACCAGCAAACAGCTTTCGATTCGCAGAGGGACGAGGGAAAATGCTCCAGCACGTCCCTCGTGACTTTGTTTTCCACGCACTCCAAGACCGCGTCTATGCCCTCCTCGTGCAGAGCCATAAACGACAGCGATGGAAATGATGTTGCAGTTGGCATCGGTGTCCATGAGAATCGCCCGGTAGAGCATCAGCTCACCCCCGGAGGACACCAGCGCCAAGCCTTCACAAAGAGTGGCGTTCTGAAGTTTGCAAATCGGCTGCACCTGTGCCATGCTCAGAGTCTGCTCCTCGGTCAAGTGCTGCTTCATCTTCTCCCTCAGCGCGTCATAGGCTCGGGTCTTGATGGTACCCGCCCGCACATGTCCGTGCTCGTTGAAATCGACCACCCCCAGGTCGCTCACGCAGGCAGCGGCTGCACACCAGGCTGCGGAACTGTCGACCACTCCGTCTGGCATCTCATCCAGTGGCACCTCATCGTCAACCGGGTGCGCTGCGTGCTCGGCTGCCCCCTTTTCCACCTCCTGCATAGCCGTGACGGATGAGTCCTTGAGCTGGTGCTCGTTGACCTCAGTGGGCTGCACGACCGTGTCCATGGGCTCATTGCCCTCAATCTCCTCAAGGGCCAGAAGGTTCTCGATGTCCTTCGGGAAATCTATGGCGCGCTGGAACAGTAGGCTCGCAGCAATCTGCGAGCAGGTTCGCATGGAGCTGCGAAGATTGGATGCCAACAGGTGAAACTTCCTGCTCAGGACGTTAGGAGGAAGGGCTCTGGGCACCTGGGCGGTCTTGTCAAACTCCTCAGGCGCTTTGACCGGGAAACCCTGCATCTTCTGCGTGCTCCCCAGGGCAACTGCGGCCCTAGCCTGCAGCTCCGGTGCATGGCGCGGCCCAGTGCGGTCGCTGTCACCCAACCCTTCATCGGCGGGGCACTCGTACTCGTCCACGTCGTACTCTTCTCGCTCGTTGAAGTTGGCGTGGTACTCCGCGTCGTTCTCACTCGCCTCTGACTGGGCCTGCGCCTCTGTGCTCAGGAAGTCTGCCGGAATAGTTGTTTATGGTGAGTGATCGCTCATACTGCCGGCTTTTTATTTAGTAATCCTGCACCACACTGCAAGACTGCTAGAAAGTAATAAGTTAATACAATAAGTTACTATCCTCATAGTGTGCCCACAACAACCTGAACATGTACATATCTTGCAGTATTCACCCTGGCTTACCACCACGCATTGTGCATATCTTGCAGATCGGTCGTACGAGTATTATTTATCATGCGCATTGTAAGTTACCTCACATACACATACTGCATATCAAAACATTTTTCATATACGCATGAGATGGCCCGAATCCCCTTCACGCAGGATATCTGCGTCCCGATGATGTTTTCCGGGGCCTGCTATTCGAGTGGGTGCACCATGCGATATTTGAAATGCGCAGGCCATATCCTTGGCTCTGGCGCATGGCGCAGATAATCGATTGATTAATTACCATGCGCCATACATATATCTGCATAGCCCCCGCTGCTTGGAGCACGATGGACTACGCCCTGTGACGATTTCGGAGACGGAGGGGAAACTAGGTTGACCAATGATTCAGGGGAAAGTGCGCAAACCGAATATTCACTGGGTGAAATGTGAATGGGACAAACAGAGAACATCCGAACATTCGGTGACTGACAAACGGATGTAACAAAATTAGAGGATTGACGTTCACTGATCACAACCAGCAATGGTAATTTAGGACAAAAAGGGACGATGCATGAACACCAGATTAGATATGGAACGACGGAAGTAAGATCTTTTGACTACGGATTTGCTGTAATGGCATAGCACCGAGATAATCAAGATTGAACTGATTCAGCTGGTAGTCGGTGCATAAACCCCAACTTGAACTGCTCTAAATAGTTTTAACAACTCTAAGTCCGCAAATCTATAACACCTTCCACTGACAATAGGGCATGGGTGGACAGGGATTTTCCCTAAAGATTATCTTGGATCGATATCAATGGGTTCTGAACAAATGTGGTCATCTTTTCTGGTCCCATCGGAGGTGGTAATGCCATCACACTTTTATTTCTTACGTCTCGGTCGGAAAAGACTTCGTCCGCTTGCGCAAATTCCACTTTTTTGGTAGCATGGTTAACTTTCGCTTGATGCAACGAGCTTCTTTGAATATCTTTCAAAGAAAGGTACCTCTTGGTGAGCATGTTCGTCAGGTCTGGCCCATGTTCATTCTGCATCGCTTGAAATTTTGCTTGCACCTGGGTTGAGGGCTGCTGTGATTGGTACCTCTGGACGTTCGACTTGCTGTGCAGAAACGGTATCTGCGCAGCCCCGAAAGCAATTTCGTTAAAAATAGATGTTCTGTCGCAGGATCTGAAGCTAAGTGGAATTCACAGCGACCGCACAACACAACATGGTTACATTGCCAAAGTATCTAAACACAAGTGTTCACAAGGCGACATGGACTTCTCCCGCCCCAATCCCCCCGTACCGATGCAGCTTAAACTCATCAGGAAGATGAATGTGGGAAAGAAGTCATGAAGAGCCCTCACACGACCATGCTAGAGGAAGCGGGCTTCTGTGTCCATGCAATAGGTTGGGATGCGCGCACCTTCTTGCTCAATCTGCTCTGCGTCTGCGCATGGGCGCGCCGCAGAGAGTCCCGCTCCTTTGTGTTGCTCATCAAAGCATTGAGGGTTTTCATAACTCGTGCAGCTTCGGGGTCCTCCTGTCCGATCCCGGGGGCGCAGGCAAGTGTGCACCATCTTGGGTCTCATACCCATGCTCGCGATAGTTTACCGATCCTTTACCAATATGAACCTACCAAATGAGATCACTAACACAGGGCAAAGGCCGTATACAAGAAAGGGGCAGCAGACCGGAAGCCCACCTCGGATTCACGAGCCGAGAATTCTTTCCAGGAGAAGATTGCATATCCTATGGCGGACACGATGAAGAGAGAGCTGCAGATAATAGCAAACTCGACAGTATTATCGCTCCCAGTACTGGTCGCTGTGGGCATGCTGGTGGGCAGGGTGGTGGGTGACAGGGTGGGTGACTCAGATGGCACTACTGTAGGCGGAGCACTCGGTGAGGTGGTGGGTCCTGGGGTGGGTGATGATGTGGGCGAGAAAGTAGGCGAGCTTGTTGGCAGCAGTGTTGGTGAAACAGAGGGTAATGATGTAGGCGAGAGGGTTGGTTCAAGGGTGGGTGAGACGGAGGTGAAGGGTGGGTGATGATGTTGGCGATAAAGTAGGAAGAGGGAGGGTGCAAGGTGGGAGTGATAGAGAGGCGGCCGATTGGGCGAGAGGGTGATGGTGAAGACGGAGCGATGATGAGCGAGGGGTGGTGGGTGGTGGAGGTAACAGGGTGGGTGCAGGGTGGGTGCGACGGAGGGCGACGTGTGGGCGAGAGGGTGGGTGCAAGAGGTGGGTGAGCGGATGATGATATTAGAAGTAGAGGAGGTGGTTAAGGTGGGTGTGACGGAGGGTGATGACCTTGGGAGAGAGGGTGGGGTGCAAAAGTGGGTAGAGCGGAGGGCGACGATGTGGGCGAGAGAGGTGAGTGCAAGGTGGGTGAGACGGAGGGCGATGATGTGGGCGAGAGGGTGTATGCAAAAGTGGGTGAGACGGAGCGACGATGTGGGCGAGAGGGTGGGTCGACGGGGGCGACGATGTGGGCGAGAGGGTGGGTGAGCCGGAGGGGTGACGTGTGGGCGGAAGGTGGGTGCAAGGGTGGGTGAGACGGAGGGTGACGATGTGGGCGGGAGGGTGGGTGAGACGGAGGGTGACGTGTGGGCGAGAGGGTGGGTGCAAGGGTGGGTGAGACGGAGGGTGACGATGTGGGCGAGAGGGTGGGTGCAAGGGTGGGTGAGACGGAGGGCGACGATGTGGGCGAGAGGGTGGGTGAGACGGAGGGTGACGATGTGGGCGAGAGGGTGGGTGAAAGGGTGGGTGCGATAGAGGGTGATGCTGTAGGTGTGCTGGTGGGTGAGCCCGTTGGCAAAATTGAAGGTGATGATGTAGGCGAGATAGAGGGCAAGTCGGTGGGAGATGCAGACGGTGGGAGGGTGGGCGTAGTCAAGGGTGATGATGTGGGTGATTGTGTGGGTGCGAGGGTGGGTGAGATGGTGGGCAAGAGAGAGGGCGAGGATGTTGGTGAGAGAGTGGGCGAGTCAGAAGGCGATGAGGTGGGTGAGATGGTTGGTGAAATGGTTGGTAAGAAAGAGGCGGTAGGCGAGATTTTTGGGCTAGAAGATGTGGGTGATGCTGACAGTGGCAGCGGCGGGGATGGAGGTGGAGCTGAGGGCACGATGGCATCAGTGGTGATCTCAATCCCAGCAGCGGTGACAGTTCTGTATGAGTCCCATCCCGAAGCGGTGAAGATGCTGCCCGGGTCATCCTCCAGAATGCCGGCGAATGCAGTGTGATCTGCATTGGCTGTGGCCACGTCGTCAAACGCCACCGTGGACTGTACTGTCAGGCTCCCATCAATCATATGGATAATAGTCACGTTGGAGGTGCCCACCCCAGCTGCTGCCGCCATTTGTGTCTGCGTCTCACAACATGTCACGCACTCAGCGTCCGGCAAGAGCTCTCAAGTTCCTGCGCCTGTGCCAGGCACCTTGCCTAGCTCCAGGCCTCCCTCATGCAATCCGCCATCTTCAGCGCCTGCCTGCAAATGCCCGGTGCCGAGTACCTACAATGGCCGTAAAAAAATGTAGTGCCTATCGCCTTGCAGATACTTGTTTACCCACTAATGACGGAGTTAAGCTGGTGTTGTGCTCATCTGCTCCTACACCACGAAAGTCCCCCGAGTCTGCCTCCAAGTGGACCCACAGCGCTACCC
>LGRX02034620.1:0-13431 GCA_001247695.2 Cymbomonas tetramitiformis
GGAGCCTAGCCTTGCCGGCGGGGGGCCGGCCTGATCCAGGAGCCTAGCCTTGCCGGCGGTGGGCCGGCCTGATCCAGGAGCCTAGCCTTGCCGGCGGTGGGCCGGCCTGATTCAGGAGCCTAGCCTTGCCGGCGGTGGGCCGGCCTGATCCAGGAGCCTAGCCTTGCCGTGCCGGCCTGATCCAGGAGCCTAGCCTTGCTGGCGGTGGGCCGGCCTGATCCAGGAGCCTAGCCTTGCCGGAGGCGAGCCATCTTCAAAGCTGGCATTTATGTCGCGGAAATAGGGAGAAAGCCGCGCACTGTGAACTGAGAAAGAGAGGGAAGGCAGGGACCTCAAGCTTTGGAACGTGCAGTATAGGCGGACGAGAGCGCCCGAAGGGAGTCAGGGGCGAGGTGATGGCGGGCACTGCCCGGGGGGCAGCTAAGGCTTCGCATCCGCCGATAAATTCCCGAGCACAAGCCAGTGAGTGAGGACTGCGCACGAGTGCCTCATGGGTCACAGGGCGTGCCTGCAGCCGGCGCATGGTCTGCAGCTGCTGCTCCAGCTCCATTCGATCCGCCTCCGCCCCCGCGGAGGCCAGCTGGGCCTGCGCCCACGCCACGAATCCCATCTTCAAAGGCCACAAGCCACCCCTGTGGCTCCAGATCGTCCGCCTCGAGCGCGGTCTGGAGGGTGGCAAATTCGCTCTGCGCACTGCGTTCGATGGAACTGCGCTTGCTTGTGTGGGCGCCCCAGCGACCATCCCATACCCTAAGGTCCACGCTGCCTGGCATAGGTTTAGGGCCCCTCGATCAATTGGCTCCACTGACACAACAGATGGCACCGCACAACACCAGAGGCGGCAAGTCCCACCGACAGCTGGCATGTGACATGCTTATACCTGGTCCGCACAGAGAGTGGTGTGAGGACAACAGCAAAAGCAGCTAGTCCGGTATCCCAGTGAATGGGGGGGAACATGTGACAGTAGGGCAGGGCTGTGGGATGGTACGGCGAGCTGAGAGACGTAGGGAGCGCCCAAAGGCCCAAACATCACATCAGGCACATCACAACAAGAGCTCAGGGTCCCATCGCTCGTGCCACGTGATATGCACGCGACCACCAGGCAGCGTGCAGACACTCTGTGAGGGTGCTACGCCGATACAGACTGAACGGCAAACGACAGCCCACTATCATGCCAGTGGATGTGAGAAGCATCCAGGAACAGCTGCACTCAATGGTGGATTGCATCGACCGGACCTGGGGGACTGCTTGTGCCTCGCGGGCCGCACGGGGAATTCATAATCGGAAGCATATAATAGGAATTTTTCAGCTGTACATTAGACAAATGGAATCTACTCAACCTGGGGGGCTTTTTGTGCCTCGCTCGCACGGGCTGCACGGGGAATTCATAATCGGAAGCATATAATAGGAACAGGGCGGGGTTTTAACAAGGGACCGTGACAAGATACAACAAACTCATACATACTCCCAACCCCGATGACACGCGCGCGCGCAGCGAGAGAGAGAGAGAGAGAGAGCAGGTGCCAACGCAGATGGTCGCATGGCGCCAAGGCTACTTGCCCGGTCACTGGTGTACCGTTCCGCCTGTAGCACGCGGTGTGGCCCGATGGGATTTCCCGGGAACAACTGGCCGTGAAGAACTTTGGCACAGGGCGCAGCGCGGGCGGCCTTCACGCCCGTCAGCGCAGCGCCTGCCGCGCACCTGCTTCAGCTCCTCTTGCAGCAGCCGGTTCTCCGCCCGCAGCTGCACCAAGGCGTCCGGGGAACCTCGCGGCGCCTGCAACCCGACCGCTCCCCGCACCCCTCCACCGAAACCGCGCCGTCGGTCAGTCATGCCCCCTTCTGCTGCACACCCCTTCCGCTCCCTCCGCAGATCGGGCAGATATTGCGGATTGGGCAGATAGAGGCGATGCGCGGGCCGAGATTGGGCAGATAGAGGCGATGCGCGGGCCGAGATTGGGCAGATAGAGGCGATGCGCGGGCCGAGATTGGGCAGATAGAGGCGTTGAGCGAGGGCTCACCAGAGGGCCCACCGCAGCGCCGCCTTCGAGGCCAGCCGGCACCACTGCGCCATTGCTGCGAGGCTGAAGCCGCGGAGACAGTGCAGGGCTGCCGCTCACACCGCTGGGGCTGCGAGGCTGCAGCCGCGGAGATGGGGCAGGGCTGCCGCTGGCACTGCCTGCAGCGCTGCCCTCGCCATCCCTTGCCCGCCGCCGCTCTGCGTAGGGCATCGCCAGTTCTTCCTCCGAGATGTGGGCACTCCGGTTACTCGCGGCGGACACCGCGGAGCCCGGCGGGGAGGGCCCGCCACTCACGCTCGGCGTGAGCTTCAGTGGCGTGCTCTTGGCCGGGCTCCCGCGCCGCACCGCCCCGTGCCCCGCTCCAGCCTCCTGGTTGATCCCTTGCATCGCCTGCCATAACTCCCGCCAACCCCCCACCCCGGCTGGCCCCTGCATCTCAACACAGCCCCTGCAAGCACATGAAGCGGCACGACCGTAAACCGCCTCACGCGTGCACCGCACGTGGACCTCCGCCCACGAATCCCTGCACCCTGCCAAATATCGGTGTGCCCCCTCCCGCCACATCCGTGCCCCCCTCGTGCCACATGCACTTCGCAACATCCGCGCCCAAAATCGGAGCCAACCTGGTGCCACATCCACACCGCGGCAGCACCACACCTCCGCGCAGGTCTTAGGGAAAGCATACCCGTTGCAGCATGACTGTTCTTGCATCAGTTCCGATCACTCAACCCTGCGTGGTCTCCGGCACTTGCCTCCGTGGGACGGCGCTTGCAGCTGCACCGGACGCACCAACAGCTGAACAACGGGGCCCTCCGGTGTCCTCCACCTATCGAATGGGCCGCTCTTCTGAGATGCGGCGGCCAGGGGCCTGGGGGGAGGGGAGGGGAGGGGATCTGGGAGGGCGTACCCGTGCGTAATTCCGCGCTGCATCGGAGGAAGCGTGTGCTACTTGCAGGGCATGCCGCACGTCGTGCTCGTGCACCGGTGTCACTTCCTCAGCAAACTCCGAGATCCCGGCGCTCACGTGGCTGAGCACAAATCCAACAGCCGGCTCCGCCCGTGAACAGCCAGCGGCTACTGCAGCAGCGCGGCTCGGGCGCGCAGCAATCCCAGATGCCCCATATGTACATCAAGGGCAAGCCGGAGCGCTCTGATGGCACATGGCTGACCGAGCATGCTGACGCAGACGAGGCAGCGACCGAGCACAGAGAGCAAGGGGGGCACACCTGAGCTGCCCCGGGAGGTCCCGAAGGCTCCCCCGGTGAGACGGGGGCATCTGTGGAGGGGCCTCTCGTAGAGGCTGCGTGCGGGGTGGAGGGCGAGGCGGGTGCAGCGCTGTGGCGCTAATGTTGAGCTCCCCGCGGAGAGCGGCGAGCGTGCTCCGGAAATTCACCGGGCTCTGCCCTCCCTCCTCCTCCTCCTCCTCCTCCTCCTCGCCCATATCCTCATCACCCTCGTGCTGTCGCTCCTCCTGCTCCTCCTCCTCCTCCTCCTCCTCGGCAGCCCGCGAGTCTTGCTTGCTGCGGTTCAGCCCCGGGTGGGCGCGGTCATCCCGATGACTGCTTTGGGTTTCGCCATAGTATCGCCCCCGACCCGGTGAGCCATTCTCCTCATGTTCACCCTCTTCCTCCTCTTCCATGTAATCTTCCACCTCTTCGTACGGCTCCTCCACGTAGTCCTCTGCCTCCTCCTTGCGTACCTCCTCCGTCCGGCCCTGCTGATGCCGTCTGGAGCTGCACCATCACCTCCCAAAGACGCTCTTAGCCGCAAGATGCCCCCTTGCCACCTGGCAGAAATCGCAGGTTGTGGAGAAGCACGCGGACAGCAGAGGGGTCCGAAATACACCCATCTACACGGCCACTGTGCAGCGGGAGTCAGGGCGTATGATCCGTAAGCTCCGTGGCGCGGCTGTCGTGAGTGCATGTCAGTGGCGCTCGCAACAGCAGCGGCGCTTGGGCTGTCTGTCCCCACCAGCCCGGCTTGGGCTGCCTGTCCCCACCAGCCCGGCTTGGGCTGTCTGTCCCCACCAGCCCGGCTTTGGCTGCCTGTCCCCACCAGCCCAGCTTTGGCTGCCTGTCCCCACCAGCCCGGCTTGGGCTGCCTGTCCCCACTAGCCCGGCTTGGGCTGTCTGTCCCCACCAGTCCGGCTTGGCTGCCTGTCCCCCAGCCCAGCTTGGGCTGCCTGTCCCCACCAGCCCGGCTTGGGCTGCCTGTCCCCACCAGCCCGGCTTGGGCTGTCTGTCCCCACCAGTCCGGCTTGGGCTGCCTGTCCCCACCAGCCCGGCTTGGGCTGCCTGTCCCCACTAGCCCGGCTTGGGCTGCCTGTCCCCACCAGCCCGGCTTGGGCTGTCTGTCCCCACCAGCCCGGCTTGGGCTGTCTGTCCCCACCAGCCCGGCTTGGGCTGCAAGCGGTGGGAATCGGGCGGACGAACAGCGGCTGAAGCCACTTGGGGATAGAACGGGCACGGGAGGCGGAGGCACGTCCTTTCCAGGGCCAGGAGGTCGAGCTCTCTCTGACGAGAGAGGGCCTGTTGCTCCTTGCAGCCCGAGCGCCCTCCTCCGGGCTGACGTGGCAGTCCAGGAGGAACCGGGAGGGCGGAGCAAGCGGGCGGTACCGCCCTGAAGCGCACCTGCCGTGAGCAGACGAGGTGGTGTCGTCGCGTGAGGGTGACGACTGCACGGAGCCGAAGCCGGAGCCTTCAGTCTCCGTTGGGCCGCCTGCCGGGAGACCGCCGCGCCCAGCCGTCACACAGCCGTCACAGCCGGAAACTACACGGCTAGATGGCCAGATCGGTTACAGGTGGGAATTGCGAGGCCAGACGGAAGCAGCACCGGCTGTCGATGGCGACACATGTTTAGGGCAGACGTAATGCAAACGCGGTGCCACGACAACTGTTGCTGGCTGCTTCAGTTCTTGCCTTTGGACAAGATCAATGCAGCAGCGCCAGTGAATGGTTGCAGGGATACAAGTGGATGTCATAAGGCAGGGTGGATGCAATTGACGGTCACATCAGTTGTTGCCGGAGGTTGTCAGAAGAGGCCCAAAAAACAGCAACAGAAGCTAAATGCAACGCTTAATGGAAAATGGTAGCCAATACGGCAGGGGCGCGAAGGGGGTTGATGGGGAGCAGGCAGGGGCGCGAAGGAAGCTGATGGGGGGAGTGGGCAGGGGCGCGAAGGAGGCTGATGGGGAGCAGGCAGGGCGCGAAGGGGGGTTGATGAGGGAGCAGGCAGGGCGCGAAGGAAGCTGATGGGGGGGAGCAGGCAGAGCGCGAATGGGGTTGATGAGGAGCGGGCAGGGGCACGAGAAGGGGGTTTGATAAGGGAGCGGGCAGGGCGCGAAGAGCGATAGAGGGAGGCAGGCGAGAGCGCTTGAAGGGGTTGATAGGGAGCAGGTAGGGCGCGAAGGGGGTTGATAGGGGAGCAGGCAGGGGGGCGCGAGGGGGTTGATGGGGAGCAGGCAGGGCGCGAAGGGGTTGCTGGGGAGGAGGCGGGCAGAGGGCGCGAGAAGGGGGTTGATAAGGGAGCAGAGTGGGGCGCGAAGGGGGTTGATCTAGGGAGCAGGGCAGGGCGCGAAGGGGGTTGATGGGGAGCAGGCAGGGGCGCGAAGGGGGTTGATGGGGGAGCAGGCAGGGCGCGAAGGGGTTGATGGGAGGCAGGCAGGGGCGCGAAGGGGTTGATCTGGGGAAGCAGGCAGGCGCAGGGGTTGATGGGGGAGCAGGCAGGGCGCGAAGGGGTTGATGGGGAGCAGGGCAGGGGCGCGGGGGTTGATGGGAGCACAGGGCGCGGGGTTAATGGGGAGCGGGCAGGGGCGCGAGAAGGGGTTGATGGGGGCAGGCAGGGCGCGAGGGGTTGATAGAGTGGGCAGGGCGCGAAGGGTTGATGGGGAGCAGGCAGGCGCGAAAGGGGTTGATGGGGAGCAGGCAGGGCGCGAGGGGTTGATGGGGAGCAGGCAGGGCGCGAAGGGGTTGATGGGGAAGCAGGCAGGGCGCGAAGGGGTTCGATGGGGAGCAGGCAGGGGCGCGGGGGGTTGATGGGGGCAGGCAGGCGCGACGGGGGCTGGTTCAGCCAAGGCGTACTCCGTGCGGATTGTGATCTGTGGTCGTCCCGATGCCCTCCCGAGGAGGAGGAAGCGCTCCGTGGCTGTCCCTGTGGCAACATACGTGCATCAGCACAACCCTTGTCAGGGCCCGTTCAGATGATCTCCTTCGGGCGAGGAAGAAAGTGTGGGGGTGCTTCGTTTCTAGCTCGTACTGGAGGGAGGACTCGGGACTGGAGTCGTTCGGGGCGGACGGGGGTGGCATAGTACCCGGTGATACATGTCGCGAAGTGCTTTGGATTGCTCCATGCTCTGAAGCACCACTCGAGCGCGGCGCTTCACGCTGGCGGAGGCGGCCTCGACCGTTGGCCCTGCTGCGGCCAGAGAGCTCCTCGTCAGCAGCTAGGCTTGCCTTTTACCCTTTTAAACTCTCCGAAGGGTGGTAAAGTACTGTGCGGGAAGGTATCCACCTGTCACAGCCGGGGGATCAGAGGCTGCAGCCTGCTGTCCGTGCTCCACGAGTTCCGCTGCCCCCAGGCGAGAGGTCATCCCCTTTGCGAACCTCAGTCGCCGACAACAGAAGAAGACAGAAGATGCTTCGGAAAGCTTCAGGAGGGAAGCCAGGATAGGACGTGATAGGAACCGCGGAGTGGGCAGCACACGCAAAGTGGCAGGGAGGCTGCTGGAGCGATCGCGTTACGTGCAGTTTGGAAAACAGAGCCTTGAGAAGGCGGATTGGTCGCGCTCCTAGCGCACAGGGAACGCTCGTGTTCCTGAGCAGGAAACAAAAGGATAAAGGGAAATACGCGCAGCCTTGAGAAATCTAGACAACTACGCACAGACTCGAGAGAACTCGACAAAGGCACTAGGACCGTACAAGTATGACAAACGTGCGAGAATCTCGCGGGCACGCAAGCGGAGTCGCGCGGCGGACACGCGAAACAACGTTCAAGGATTCGGGCGAGAGAGAGAGGCAGGGATTTGGATTCGGGGCTTGTGCTCGGAAACCTCTGGTCGGCTTCTTGTCCGCAGCCGGCGCGTCTTGCGGCTTGTACGCCACTGCTGAGATGTTAGAGGCACTGGCCAGCTTGAGGCGCTCTAAGACTCTGCGTGTCCAACGGATTGAGGGTCGTTAATTCGAAACTAGGCAGTACAACACACCTGCCCAGTGAGGGAATGCCGGCGCCGTATAAGTTCACAAAACTTCATGGCACTTTGCATCTCCTTTATTGAGAAGGAGTGTGGGTTAGAGAGACCTCAAGAGGCAAACTTTGGCAAAGAGAACAGCGCTGGGAAAAGAGGCACACGGTCAGGAGGCGAAAGATGCTCCGATAGATACTGCAACTGAAACCTGCGCGCGATCTGCTCTCGGAAATTTCATAAATGTGTGCTTTTTCTATTCGGATGAGTGGGCAGAGGCGTGGTGCTAAGTGGAGTATCAGCGAGCCGTAGGGCACCGAGATCGGGCCCAACGCAAAAACGCTGGTGTAGGGTGGACAATGCAGCTTGTCGCGGGGGGCACGGACGGAGCCGAGCGCTTAGTACCTCTGCTGAACTACCCTCGGGTCAACCTTTTCCGACATTAAGTTATCTGGGTTGGAGGAAACTGGATTGATTCGTTCTTCAACTAGTGCCCGACGCTGAAATTCGCGTGGGTTCGGCTGTCTTGAGTCAGCGTCACAGAGCTTATTCAAGACCATACAACCAGCATAGCGTTCCGCTCAGGCACCCGCAAGTACTGTCGAAGCATCGAACGAGTGATATACTTTCCATCGTGGATCCCCACGAAAGGCAAACCTTGAAACGGAAAGCAAAATGTGAAAAGCGAAGTCGGTCCCTAAATCGTAAGTGAGCTCTTTGAGGGACCTTCAGTTTGTGAGAGAAAAACGTGTAATTCAAAATGCCTCATTAGACGCGTGAAAACACTTCGATTACGACAGCATCGTCTTGAATATGGTAGTTTTCCTTAGCTTGTTTGCATGCGGATAGGAATTTCAATTTGCTAATTTCACACCCGACCGACAGGCCGATCGGATGAGAATTTCGAACAGCCGGAGCGGACTCGATTGAAATCAAATTTAATGTTATGAATGAAAGAAAAACAATTTGAGCATGGGATGCTGTCGACCGCGAAAATATGGCATGGCATGCGATGGCATGATACCTGTATTCGATATTGCGCAGCAGGAGCAGCAGCGCAACCGGCAACGCAACGGAGCGGGAGCCACGCGACGGGAGCGGAACGGACGCGCGGACTCGGAGCGGAGCGCGGAGCCGTGTCACAGACTCACAGTCTGCTCACAGTTGTTGTAGTTGTTGGTGCGACTCTCACTCTGCGACATGCACATCGACACAACAGACACAGTACTGTAGTGTCACCGATAGGATAGTCCTAGCGCTAGCGATACGATGATACATGCGAGGATGACGATCGGATGACGTCCACGTGACCCTCCCCAAAAATTCGTGAGAGCTCTAAAAAGAAAAAAAGTTTTATCATCTCGACACTCGAGTGAGAAAAAAACTTGTTATTCGAAATTTGTTCCCAACACAACAGTAAGCCTCGTCACAGTGCAGTGGAGTGCTGCTCCAAGATCCAAGAGAATTCTGGAGCGATTTCTTCCGTCTGCAGCGCGACAAAGTATATCCGCATGAACGACTGCGACCATAATTATGCGTGCTTTCCTGATGCGAGAACTTTGCTTATTGCTCACGTACACAGTCGGACTCGCGTGTTACTTGCGGAAGCTACAGTATAGAATGTCTAGACTTGCACAACAACGTAGCATCAGGGACTGAATCAAAATTGTTGGTGATAGGTCAGCTTGTCAGTCAGTCGGTAGGTGCGACTGGCCTTCAAGATTCAGCGAAACTAGCTTCTTAAGCCGCACTTGTCAAGTTTCATAATAATGCAAGCACAGGGACAGAAGGCGAATCGCTCGTAAAATGAATTATGCCACGATATCCGAGGCCTGCAAGCTCAAAGCCTCTGAGGCTCGGCGCAGGTATCGTTCTGCGACGGATACAGTTGTTCACACTAATTCGTGCTGTTTGCCAAAGCCGTCAGGATCGTGCTAAAGCGACTCCCACGACTTTTTAGGATGCGACAGGCATCCTGTTGTTCCGCCTCAAACCACCGCCACTGTGTTGTACTACAGGTATATAGCTCACCTGCACGAACAGGTCGAAGAAGCTGACAAGAGGTTGCACGATGAGTTGTACCAAGCACACCAAGTCGAGATCGAAGCGATAGGGACAGAACTACGCCAGCACAAATCTGCCCTTCAGCAGAAAAACGTGGAATTAAGTGAGACCAGGCAAGTTATCCAAGGCCGTTAGCAGCTATTGAGGCCAAACTAAACAAAAATACGAAAAATAAGGCGCGGAAACGCCGAAATAAGGCGGGGATTCCCGACTTGTGTAACGTGCTTCTGATCACCCGTGGGGCCCTTAGCCGATGTTTTCTGGGTAGTCAGACTAACTGTTCGTCTCCTTCGCACCATCAGGGAATCACTGGAACAAGAAAGTAGCTTTCTTCGTAAAAAAGTGACAGTTTTGGAAGACGAGATAAAGCACACGCTAGAAACACAGGCAGTGCAACAAAATGCCAGTGCGAAGCAAATACAGGTCTGCGGAAGCACTTGAGCCCCTTAAGTCCTGTTCCCCTATTTTCCACTTCACCCGACTTGAGCAACAAGATTGTGCACGTGTTGCGTGTTGTGAACCACTCTTTCGTTGAAACATGGTGGTACTTGACGATTGTGCGTTGCTAAGGGCTGGCACCTTGTAACCTCGGCGCTCGTTCTTGCAACTGGCGACGCCAAGTCAGTTCATCGAAACCTTATGACTTCGTTACCACTTCCACGAAGCGGCGTGGCACGCCTGTCCTCGTTGACTCAAGCACGCCTGTCCTCGTTGACGCAAGCTCTCGTGGCGTGGCACGCCTACGCCTGTCCTCGTTGACTCAAGCTGTCCTCGTTGACTCAAGCAGGTGGTTTTTGCAGGATATCGTACACGAGCGGGAGAGGTGGAAGCAAAAATGCCTCTCCGTTGAGGCTCGTCTCACCGAAGAGCTCGGAAAACTCCGAGCCGTCGCAGAGGAGCGAGAGCGCTTGCTTGAGGAGAAGAGCACCTCTCTTCGAGTGCGATCCGAGCGCCGTGCTCTCCTCCTATTTGACGGATATTGTGTCTTGGAGCTTTCGGGTGGAACGGTTTTTTTACGAGGAGAAGCTTGCTGAGCTTGGCACACTCAATACAGATAGGTTGCTGAAACATAGACAGCCAAATATTGTGAAAAACGAAGACCTGAGGTGCTACACAATACTGAGCACACACAACACAGCATAGTGGGAACAGAGCACAGACTACATACAGGCACTCAAATAGTGTTGGGAAAATCATAAGGTGCTAGCTAGGGGGCCTACTGGATAATTGCCGTGTAGCTCGAGAAGACAGACACGGCCGAAATATCGTACTCATCCACCTGCAATGTGGTGAACAGGAGCTTGGTTCACGAGAAGAGAGCCTGCGTCAGACGAACGATAAGAAACTGCGTTGTGCCAGTCGAGAGTTTGAAGAACTGGAGAATCAGAACATAAAGCTGCGAGAAGAGGTATCAAAACCTTTCTACAGGCGCCACAGTAGCCAGTGTTTGCTTGCCCTCTGCTGGCCCTGAGTTAGTCTTTCATAACTCGGATGACTTCCACTTCACACCACCCTAGCCATGAACACTGCGCGGCACACTGCTTCCTTGCCCTAAACAAAATGCTTACGACTCGGCCAACTCTCTCCGTGCCTTTTCGCCCCGCCTCTGCACCCAACGCAAGCTTCCCGATGGCAAATCCTCGCCGAGCCTCGCTTAGGCAGGCTTAAGTAGGACTACCCTCCAGGAGGAGTACAAGCATGCTGTGGATGAAATGCGCAGGACACTAGCACTTCAAAATCCGCCTGATGCGCCGGCCAAAATTCATAGAGGAGCTCCGCTGCACAAAAGAGACCCTGAGGTGATAGCCTGCCGGTGGGCGCTGAGGTGGCCTTGCCTGAGGTTGTTGTACGGAGTGACAGAACCTCCGACTGAAGACAAGCAATGACGCCTCCATCAAGTTTGCTAAGCGTGTCAACAAGGAAAATCAGACGATCAGATTCCAGTACAATCGGCTGATGCAGCAGCTCGTCGGAATGCGCAAAGATGCATGCCCCAGATGTGATGCGCAAGGTGCAAAGATTACCTCGAAGCCGAAAGGGGGGGGCTGGCTAGAGCCGCGGGAAGTTATCCCGGACTCCCTATCTTTGGCCAGCCCGAGAGCCACCTTGGAAGCCCCCGCCTCTCCTTCCTCCGACACCACTCCCTCCACCACTTACCAACGGTCCCCTAGAGTCGCCGGCTCGCCCACCTCTGGCGAGACCTCAACACAGAAGAGGCGCCGGCTCGAAGCAGAGCCATCCACACAGAGGTGCAGTGCAAAACCCCCAGGACGTCCTCCCCTCCTGGTGCTGCCCGATGCTCACTGCGTCAGGCCCACGTAACAGACACGAGGAGCATAGACAGGGGAGCAGGGGAACGCGTGCACTGTCTGGTGTGAACCGCCGTCCTCTCAACGATGGCATCCAAGCCAGTGCCTGGTGTGGACTGCCTCTCGCCCTACCCCTCCCACACGGTTGCTTATATCAGCAGCACATTATGTGGCGCCGCTCATTTCGCTCCCCCCATAGCACACTCCACGTCAGCACAATGTGTGGCACCGCTCATTTCGCTCCCCCCATACAACACTCCACGTCAACGTGTGGCGCCGCTCATGCAGCTTCCACGCACACTCCACGTCATCACAATGCGTGGCGCCGCTCATTCGCTCCCCGTAGCACACTCCCACGTCCAGCTGTGTGTGGCGCCGCTCCTTCGCTCCCGCAGCACACTCACGTCATCACCAATGCGTGGCCGCTATTTGCTCCCCCCGGTAGCACTCCACGTCAGCTGTGTGGCGCCGCTCATTCGCTCCCCGCTGCAGCACCTCCACGTCATCACAATGCGTGGCGCCGCTCATTCGCTCCCCCATAGCACACTCCACGTCAGCACAGTTTATGGGCGCCGGCCCGCTCCCCTGCAGCACACTCCACATCAGCACAATGTGTGGCGCCGCCTATTTCGCTCGCCCGTAGCACACTCCACGTCCAGCACAACGTGTGGCGCCGCTCATTTTGCTCCCCCTGCAGCACACTCCACGTCAGCACAATGTGTGGCGCCGCTCATTTCGCTCCCCCTGCAGCACACTCCACGTCATCGCAATGTGTGGTGCAGGATGCTCTTCTGTGGTCAGTGCCTGCCGCGGAACGACTCGCTCGTGCCAAGCCACTTGCTCGAGGAGGTAGTTGGCTGCGGCCAGGCCCTGCATTCGGAGCTTCAGCGCCCGGGAGGCAAGAGAAGTTCTTACGGGATTTGGGGGAGTGCGGTGCTCAGGCAGCAGGCGGGGAGGCCCTCCGCCAATCACACAGCAATCGCGGGCCACCCTCTGCCCATAAGGAGTGGGGCGCTTGATCAGGCTGCTGCCGGTGGGGTGCCCGATCAGGCAGCTGTTGATGGGGTGCCCAATCAAGCTGCTGATGATCGGGTGCCCAATCAGGCCGCTGTTGATCGGGTGCCCAATCAGGCCGCTGTTGATCGGGTGCCCAATCAGGCCGCTGATGGTGGCGTTCCCGATCAGGCCGCAGACGGGTCGCCCAGTCAGTCCACCGATAAGGCGCAGCCAGCAACCGGCTGCGTTGCATCGAGCGCTGGAGGCAAACAGCGCGAGGAGGCGAGCGCACACAGCCGGCTGGGCTACGCAGAAACCACGCCGAGCGCTGCTATACTGCCGAGGATGCCTCAGATGCCCCCCCCCCTGCATGCAGGACGGGAAGCTGGAACTGCGGAGCAGGAGGGCGCAGGCGCTGCTGCTCGTGCACCCCCCTTAGGCGAGGTGGCTGCACTGCTGAAGGGTGGCTCGATCGTCGCGCGGCAGTGGCACCGGCGGAGAGGGGAAGCGGCGGTCACAGCGTCCGTGGCAGAAGTGACAGTCCCGGTGCCGGAAGCCACTCATGTAGAGCAGCACGGCGGTGTGAGCGACAATGACGAGACGGAGCTCCCGCTGAGCCAGCAATTCCAACGGCCACTGCCTCAACCTAGTAGTCCGGAAGAACCTTCCAAGCGGCTGCCTGGAACCCTCGATGACTCCGCCCTGAGGCTGCAAACAATCCAGCAGCCAGCACACCACTCAGGTGCGTCACCTTGAATGTTGCCACCACGCCTACGAACCCAGCGGGGATGTCATCGGCCACCACACCTGTCACCCCACCGTGGATGTCATCGGCCACCGCACCTGTCACCCCAGCGGGGAT